>JAWPHD010021326.1:0-28604 GCA_037043455.1 Cyrtodaria siliqua | reverse complement strand
AATGATATTTACGTATTAATGTTAAATTAAGTAAGATATCCAACTTTTTATAATAGATCTACTTGTCTGATCTCACTAAATGTTTTAGATTGGTCATAACAGTAGATTTGTAGGTAAAATATTTCAGATAATCTCCCTTAATTAAAATGTGTTTGATTTGATAGAGTACCTTCCCTTAAAAGTTTGCCGCTCTTTTTGACAACACATGTTTTGGTACTGAAGTAAACAGTCACTTGTAACCCTTGCCTGACGAGCAAATAATGGGTAGTGCTACGACTGATTGACCAGTGTCAGAATAATGTGCCTGTGGTGTGTGGGGTATCATGTCTACTGCGGCGTGGTATTCCAGTGTGGCAGTACTATAAAGAAACCATTGAGTTCGCTGCCTCAAGTAGATATATCATCACATCACACAACAACTCACAGATAAAAGTCCAGACAATGTGCCTATAATCGTCGGGTAGGACGCCTGTTGTAGGTGGAGGGACTATAATCCTTAGAAATACACACACACACACGTACTGAGGTAAACACCAATTAAGTGAAATGATACACACTTGATGGAGCTTGTTATACAGTTACATATATGACAAGTATGTATATGTTTGTTTTTGAAATAAAACATAATTTTAAAGGTAGTAACAGATCTGTGTGCTACTTAATTAAGATTGTTGTTAAAAATGTGAAGCAACACGTATTAGCACGAGCGAGTGATGAAACCTGTATCTACTCAACATTGCATTTTATAAATGACCAGGCCAAGAAATACGAGGTAAAGCCAATCCTCACATTTGACCAACCTCTATGGTGGAAAGCCCTGAACATCGTTCTATCCGAACCTAGTAACAGCGACCTGCGACACATTGTGCTCAGATTGGGAGGACTGCACATGGAAATGAGTTTCCTAGGCTGTATTGGTCATATAATGACAGACTCGGGGTTAACAGAACTGCTAGAAACAATATGCACATGCTAACAGGCAAAGCCATATCACGAGCAGTTAGAGGCCACCACCTTGTAGATTTGGCCCTGTATTCGTTAATGGCCGCCGAAGTCTTTAATATTGACATACGTAAGAACAAACCGAGTGGTGAAATTGAAGGTGGTGAAACAAATGACGGAGCTGAGTTCAATGGTGGTTCGGAAAATGATGAGGCATGCAATGTTGGACTGGAAACAAATAAGAAGGAAAGTACCTCTGACGAGCAAGTTAACGTATCTGTGGACACGGACAATCACCTAATCGAGACAGCAGAATTGTTTGCTGAAGAAACATATAGACATGAATGAATAGGCATTGACAATGATATAGAGTGTGCATTGACTGTGTTTGATCAGGTTCTTGCAGGTGAGTTAGATGTTGAATCTGCATGTTCATCTGCTGTAGTAGAGCGCATAAAAGAGAGAGTAGATACGCACCGTAGTAACTTAAAACAAAGTCGCACATCAATATTGTGGCTTCAATACATGGAGAAGGTTGATATGATTTTTTAAGGCAGAATGATCTGGCAACTGGAAGCTCCATTTACAGGCAGTATTAGATATTTCACACCATCTGGCCACAACTTATATGCGGTCGGCACACGTATTCCTTGCAAACATGCTAGCATTAGAAACAAGTAGTCCTGATGTGTACAGGTACTTTATGGAGGGGTATCATGTACTAAGACAAAGCGATCGATTTTGGGCAGGACTCGACTGATTTAGTCATAGAACAAATGCTCATGAAAAGTTTGAAAACAACTGATGGGCTAACACGAGGAAGGGAATGACAAACACAGAGGACGCTGTGGGAACTTTCTCGCCCCGCTTGCTCAGAAATCAACGAAGCTATGCAACAAGTATCAGGAACAGAATTCATCACCAGTGACCAGCATAAAGATATTCAAACGCACGACAGAGAGACAAGAAAGACACGAACATTCTAATAGAATATCTCAGTGAAAGAAACCCCTTTAATAAGGATCCTGAGCTAAACAGTATATCAAGTGGAGTTGTTTCTGATGATTCTGTCAATGAAGATGATGCGAAAGCTGTTGGGATCAAGATTCTAGACAAAATGGCTGGAAGCACTGTTATGGAGTTTGCTTTCAAGCGAAAAGATCAAGTAAAAACAATGTCGGATACGGCTGGTTTGAAAATAGGCGATGACGTTGTCAAGGTAGACTCGCAACTATTATTTCAACGGCTTGTTTCTGCGGCAGGAATCACTTCCAGAAGACGAACTGGATTCGCTATTCTCTTATGAGTTATGCATTTACCCTCCAGCAATATCTGAAACCCCGCACTTGCTGAGAGAGGCTGATAAGCCAGCATTGGCAGAAGCTATACGAGATAAAGTAAAACCACAGGGAAAGTCCACTGGTGAAATGAAATATATACTTGATGGCGGTTGCCTTTTGCAACGAATTCCTTGGCCAAAATCTAACAGCTATGGTCAAATATGTGATGTGTGTGGAGCATGTTATAAAAGAAGTATGGAAAAACGACTGTGGTATTTGATGGATATGACAATGTTCCAAGTACTAAAGACACAACACATCTGAGGCGAACAGGGGTTGCGTTGGGACGGAAGTTAAATTCACTGAGACAATGATCATGAGAGGAAAGAAAAGTAATTTCCTCACAAACAAGAAAAACAAAAAAGATTTATTATGATATGTTCAACAAAACACCATACGAAGTATCTAAAGAGGACATTATTTCATCTGGAGAGACTGCACTACTGTGTCTATATAAGAGTAATTCGCGAGAAGGACTGGACAAACTACGTGTTCATAAATTCGCCGAAAAGGTTGCCAAAAGCACAAGTTTTGTAGACCCCAAAATGTAACCCCTTTCATCAGGGGCTGCAAAGTATCACAGTCTACGGGTATTTTATCAAATACAGGAATGGAAAGGTAATGAAGATGGGTTAATACCGGTTGAATGGGGCTGGGAAATACAAGATAACTCCATGAAGCCGCTTAAAATAGACAAATCACCTGCCCCGGAATTCCTTCTGAAGGTGATAAGATGCTCGTGCAAAACAGGATGCAAAACGACCAGCTGTAGTTGTAAGAAAATGGGATTAGATTGCAGTACAGCATGTAGTTCGTCTAGAGGAGTAAGTTGTGAGAATTCGGCACGACCCGAAATAGACAGTGATTAAAGTGAGTTCCGTTGGCTACATGTAAAATACAAACAGATAAGAAGACAATATAAATCAACATACCTAACATGCCTAACATTCTATGTCTACGACAACTAAGATTTGAAGTCTACTGATTACACATGAAGTGTTGCTTGACTCAACAATCCTAACATAATTATATATATATATGCAGAAACGACTTGAACAAGTTTTATTTATTTAGTACGGAAATCGATTACAAAAAAAAAAGATTTTGATTTTATACTTGGTGTATTCCTAAAATCAGCGATTTTTCTTCATTTTTACAATTTTCTACCGCAAAAATATTATATTTAGAATGTGATTACAGAGGAGGATTTTTGACATATTGTTTTCTATATCTTTGGGAACCATAATCAGTTAAAATAATGTCAGTGACAATTTATTTGAATTTATGCTATTTTTTATTAATCTTATCCTAAAACCATTAAAAAAATGTTTTTTTAAAAAAAGAAAAGTTTTTGGACCCAAAAACGGGTTTTGATATATAATTATACTTTTTTCCCATTTAAACTTAATATTATGTAATATTAACAATAACATTTCATATATAAATACATGTTTTACTAATATTCTGAATGGATACAAATTAATTCCAGAAAATAGTGATTTTCTTCACTTTTTTGACTTTTTACCCCAAAAAATCATATTTAGCACGTGATTTGAGATGAGGACTTTGGATATATTTTTTTGTATATTTTTTCGAACCAGGATCAGTAAAAATAATTTCTGTGCCAATTTCTTTTACCTTAGGCTATATTTAAGGCTAAAATGACCTGCCTACCATGAAAGATTCTTATAATCTAGTGAGATTTAGTTTGTGTTATGCATTTGATGGAAATCAGTTCAGAGAATTAGAAAATGGCTGCGTCCGTTTACAAGACAGTTCGATATAATATTATGTTGCATAACTGACGGAACACTAGCCTATGAGCAGTTCGAGACTGGAACTATTTCTAAGGCTGATTCCAGTAACCCAACGGACCCTTCGTTGTTGTTTTTCCGACTTTGTTGCGTGCAATCCGGCGATTAATTTATCTTGTTTGCCTGCTGAGGCAAGTATTTGTACTAGCTGACAAAAGCGTGTCTTTTGTTTGAACTCGTTTATGTGCATAATTATGTAATAAAATGACTAGATTAGCTAAGATCTGTATGACCTTAGCTTTTGTATCGATGGATTTAATCTATGCTATACAGAGTTTTTACTCTTTACATCACTAGCACAGACCTAAGCACTCTCCTGATAGAGTTCTTGATATTATAAGGAAGCATTTTAAGGACTATTGGTCTGTCGTCGTTAAAAACAGATCCAAAATGGATGGGGTATGGTCAAGTGAAATGTTCGACCAAATGTAGTAGATGACAGTAATTCAACACTATTGATGTGCACATAATACCAGGAATAATACTTATATGGCAGAAGGTGTGACCTTTATATTAGAAAAGAATATGTTAACAAATATTTTTGGAAAAGGCCAAACATACCAAAATTTATTGAACTTATGACAACAGAAAACAAGAGTTTATTAAAGAAACTTTCCATTTACATTAATAAAAGTTTTAAAAGAGGAGACGACATGTTTTATAAATAATTATCACTTTTCTCCATATTTGTCCACAGATATAAATGTGTACTGATCAGTACTTAGGACAATTAATTTAAAATATATATTAAAAATGAGATATAGGGTCCTATAGAAACCACAGCGTCCGAGCGCAAAGGCATCGTAGGTCCGCACTGTACCGCAAACAAGGACTTGAAAATACAATGAAAGAGACAAAAAACAACAGAAAAGGTGGTGAAGACAGGGTTACCGACTTGGAACGGTCAGTAGGCAATAAGGCCCACTGGTTAGCTTGAATCGATTTTATATGCGCACAATCCTCGCTATTATCCTGTCTACAGCGCCCAAATAGACGAAGACAATGTAAACAAAACTTGATAATACAATGAAAGAGACAAAAACAACAGAAAGTGTGGTGAAGACAGGGTTACCGACTTGGAACGGTCAGTAGGCAATAAGGCCTACTGGTTAGCTTGAATCGATTTTATATGCGCACAATCCTCGCTGTTATCCTGTCTTCAGCGCCCAAATAGACGAGACAGTGTAAGCAAAACTACATCCCATCAAAAGGAATTCTCTAACAATAAAGTCCACATCCTGAGAAACTGACTAAAGAAACACGTACAAAATAATAAAACATCTCGGGATGTATCCAGAATCGTACTGAACAACCATAGTAGTTGCAGCTAAAGAGAAAACCAATCTAGGGTACGACCAGAAAACCCGAGTGACGAAAGCTCATGCACCCACCTCCCTTAGTTGCGGTTTCAGTAGGTACAATCATAGAGTCCCAAGAGGTAGTCATCGCACAAGTGAAAAGTGAAGCGTAATGACTGACTGTAGAGGGGTCAATCACTAAACATGCAGTGCGCTGTAAAACCAAAGGGTTATATTCTTTTCTGACGAACTTCCTGATTAAATTTGTAAAGCGGTCAGGAAACCCGTCAGACCCCTTTAACTTTCGAAGTTTATAGACCACATCTCCATAAAATGAGGGTTGTGATATGCCTAGTCGCAGAAGTGTCTTAAGGTTGTTGTACTTTTCCAGCAGGCCCTCGGTGCGGCGGTAGAATTTAGAGAAAGATCTACGTAGTTTGTGATAACGAAAACCCTGCTGAAGAAGTTTACTTGTAATAACTTGATTTCGATCATTGAAGTCTATAACATCATTAAACGCTCTAGCAAATCGAATGAGCTGGGAGATATACACCCCATATGAGGTAGCACGAGGTACATCTCCATCCAGGTGTGGATAGTTAACGATGTTAAAATTGAAATCATCTCTCTTATCGTAGATTTTAGTATGAATACAATCATTTGAAATCGAGAGATGAAGATCGAGAAATGCTGCTACTGTATCCGAACTGTTGGCTTTATTCAACGTGAGCTCTGGTGGATAAATGTTAGTAACCATATGAGCAAAGAACAGATTATCAATATTGAGTATGTCATCAAGATACCGAGAAGTATTATTAAAGGCATCAATAATTTCACCGTGGCTAGCAGGTGACAAACTCAACATAACATCTCTGTCATAACAGTGCAAAAACAAATCTGCAACACGTGGCGCACAGTTAGTACCCATAGGAATACCAACAACCTGGCGGTAAATAGTTTTACCGTATCTTATAAAGATGTTATTCAGAAGAAAAGATAAGGCTCTGCAAACATCGGTACAAGTCCATAAATTATACTTATCAATGGGGGCGTTAGTAAAGAAAGCCCTGACATTATTACAAGCTAGAAAAGTTGTACCTTCTCTTGTAAATGTCTTCTGAATAAGCTGAAGCAATTTTTCTTTGATAAGATTATGTGGTAGTGTAGTATACAGTGTAGACAAGTCGTAGGTGCTTAGAGAAGAGGCATGAAAATGCTTACACCGTAGTTTGTCAAGAACTTCTCCAGAGTTTTTGATAGACCAAAACAGATTGATTCCTGAGTTCTCGAAGGCCTTTCCGCAATATTTTATAATATGTTCTTTAATCGCGGAAAGTCAGGAATATAAACACTTATATACTTAATAGTTGTCAACTACCTTTTAACTAGTAACATATACAGATGATCTTGAAACTCACCTATGAAATTATACAAATTGTCATTAACTGGAAAATATTGTTTGTATTTCATATACATGTTTTATTTATATGTATGTACTATTTGCATGTGAACTGTTGGGCGTTATGCCTTATGTTTGAATAAAATATCTATCTATCTATATTATCCGAAAAGTTTGGTACACTCTTACTCAAAGTTGTTTTGCTTTTCATGTGGAAAAAATTTGTCCATAGAATAACCATTTATCCATCTAGAGCAGACGATCATTTTTATATAAAATAAGCCATATCCAAATTTCGAAGTAGGCCATTATTGAAAAAAGAAGATTTTCTCTATAGGTATATGACGTGCCTTCAATACGCACAACGCGTGTTTTTCGTCGTCATCGTCGTGCTAAGTCAATTGAATGTAAGATTGTTTTCGTATGGACGGACGGACGGTCGAACGGACGGACATTGATAACACAATATGCACAGGGGCATATCATAAATTACACAACATATGCTTAAACGAAACTAAACCGCCAAATAACGAAAATTACACTACAAAGCCGTTTATTAAAACTATCCAGGTGTTCAAGTCATGTAATAATGTATAGAGTTATTCACGGGTTCTTAAAATACCTTGATTGAATATACGCAAAACCAATTATGATTTCGTATCACTTAAATCGACGCACAAGTTTTGGGTTTGGCCTGGCTACTTAAAGTCGTTTATTAGCTCGACTATTCGAAGAATAAGAGAGCTTATGAACTCGCCCTGCGTCGTCGTCAAGATTTGCGTGTAAGCTGTATTTACAAGTCTATCTCTTACATGTCTCATCCTAGCACCACCAAATAAGCCATGGGCCTCCTTATAGCATTATCTTAAAGGCTGCATAATTAATGTTCCCATGTAACCCAAATTCTGATAGCCCTTAAAATGTGTCTCATTTCACATCAAATTTTGCGTGTAAGCTGTGTTTATAAGGCTATATCTCTTATCCTAGCGCAACCAACGTTGGCCATGAACTTCCTCATAGCATTATCTTAAAGACTGCATAAGTAAGTTTGGTTCCTGTAACCCCTGGGCTCCCATGGAACCCAAATTCGGATAGCCCTTAAAATGTGTCTCATTTTAAAAATCAAATTTTGCGTGTGAAGCTGTGTTTAGAGGTCTATATCTTTTACATTTCTTGTCCCTGTCTCAACTAAATTTGGGGAACTGGTTTCCTTGTAGTATGTTGTAAAGGGTTGCTTAATGTTATTTGTCTTCTACAAATTATGGGCTCCCATGGAACCCAAATTGTGATGGCCTATGAAACATGTGTAATGAAGGCAGATCAAGGTTTGCGTGTAAGCCGTTGTATATATCTATATTTCTTTAAAATATTTTTCCTATGTCACCCTCCGACATTTTGGTGTTGTTTTTTTTATAGCATTATTGGGGCATGGGCTCCCTCCTACCCACCCCACACCCAACCCCCCAACACGAACCTGATATTATTTTTTTTTTACATAATTATTTCTGTGTTGTTATTTAGTAAATTCTTACAACACTTATACATATAGTTATCTTATGCGACACCCGCCCTCCCCCACCCCTCCGCCCCCACCCCAGCACCCCACTCGAATCTCTATGTTTTTTTTTACAAATGTCTGTGTTGTTTTAATCAATTCTTACACGCTTGCACATAATATCTATATTATGCACACCCGCCCTCCCCACACCCCCCCGCCACCACCCACACCCCCACCCTACAAACCCGATTTTTTTTATGGGATTATGGAATGCCGAGTTGTCCGTCGTCCGTCCGTCGTTAACTTTTGTCTCGTTAAGACGATAGAGCCTTCATTTTTCATCTGATCTTTACCAAACTTTACCAGAAGTTAGTGACAATTCAGGCTCAGACAAGTTGGAAAGCCAGCCAAATCGGACCAGTAACAGCAAACTTATGGTCCCTGATTTTAGTTAAAAATGCTATATTTTGCCTCGTTAAGACGATAGGGCATTCATGTTTTATCCGATCTCTTACAAACTTTACCAGATTGTTAATGTCAATGATAGCTCGGACGAGTTTCGGAAACCAGCCATATCGGGACAAGTAACAGCGAAGTTATGGCCCTTGAGTTAGTTAAAAATGCTATATTTTTGCCTCGTTAAGACAATAGGGCCTTCACTTTTCATCCGATCTTTACCAAACTTTTCGAGATCTAATTAATGTCAATAAAAGCTCGGATAAGTTCGAAAACCAAAACAGATCGGGACCAGTAACAGCGGAGTTATGGTCCTTGATTTAGTTAAAAATGCTTATATTTGCCTCGTTAAGACGATAGGGCCTTCATTTTTCACTCCGATCTTTACCAATCTTTACCAGATTGTTATTGTAAATGAAAGCTCGGACAAGTTCGAAAATCAGCCAGATCGAACCAGTAACTGTTACAGCGGCGTAATGGCCTTGATTTAGTTAAAAATGCTACACTTTTGCTTCGTTAAGACGATGGGGGCCTTCATTTTTCATCCGATCTTTACCAAACTTTACCCGATTGTTAATGTCAATAAAAGCTCGATCAATTTGAAAACCAGCCAGATCGGACCAGTAACAGCGGAGTTATGACCCTTGATTTTAATTAAAAATGCTATATTTTGCCTTGTTAAGGCAATAGGGCCTTCATTTTTCATCGGATCTTTACCAAACTTTACCAGATTGTTTTACTTGTTTTTTTCTTCTTTTTTTTTTCTTTTTTTTCTTTTTTTCTTTTTTTTTCTTTTTTTTCCTTTTTTTCATATTTTGTTGACTTTTTTTTTTTTTTGCTTTTATGTATCTTCTACTGGCCAAGTTCGAAAACCAGCCAGATCGGACCAGTAACGGCGAAGTTATGGCTCTTGATTTAGTTTAAAATGCTATATTTTGCCTCTTTAAGACGATAGTCACTCGCTTCATTGATGTTATAAGAGCCATATTAGCCAGTAGAGCGTCCACAGGCCCTCTTGGGCCTCTTGCTTTAAATACATATTTCTGTGTTGTTTTAGTCAATTCTTACACAATTACACATATAGCTATATTATGCCCCGCCCTCCCCCACCTCCCCCAGCCCCCACAATCGAAACTTTTTTTGTTTACATATTTCTGTGTTGTTTTAGTTAATTCTTACACACTTACACAAATAACTATGTTATGCCCCCGCCCTCCCCCACCTCCCCCGAACCTCCCCACCCCTCCCCACCCCTCCCCCACTCGAAAGCATTTTATTTTTTATTTTTTACATACATCTGTGTTGTTTTAGTCAATTTCTACACACTCACACATAGCTATCTTATGCCCCCCGCCCTCCCCATCCATCCCGCCCCCACACACTCGAAACCGTGTTTTTTGTTTTGTTTTTACATATTTCTGATATTTCTGTGTTATTTTAGTCAATTCTTACACGCTTGCACATATAGCTATCGTATGCACCCCCGCACTCCCCCACCCCTCCGCCTCCCACTCGAATCCCGATTTTTTTTTTTGCAAATTCCTTTTTTTATTTTTTACATATTTTTGTGCTGTTTTAGTCAATTCTTACACACTTACACATATAGGTATCTTAAGCACCCGCCCTACCCCCACCCCTCCCGCCCCCACTGGAACCCCGTCTTTTTTTGTCTTTTTTTTTTTTTACATATTTCTGATATTTCTGTTGTTTTTTTAGTCAATTCTTACACATATTTATATACCCTGTCGTTAGTACTTTCAAAACGTTGATGGCAAAATAGGCCAACATGCATGCTTAATTGTTACGCTCAACCGTATATAAACAAATAGTAATCTTATATCTCAAAGCGCTCTCTATACGGTATGTAGATCAAACCCGTTTATGCATCAAATGTAATGTATCTCTACATGTGGCTGCCTATAAGAGAGAAATATGTTGGGATAAATACGTTATACTGAAAAAGGGTTTAAAAAGTAAAACAGCAGAACAACTCATATCGTAAAACCATTTATTTAACATGCATCTTTTTTTTTCTTATTTTTTAGCATTTTGCATTTTGCAAAACATGGGTGTATAACAGATACGGAAGATACATATGAGTAGAATTATTATTATAATTATTCACTGTCACCTTGCTGTCAGTCTTTAATTATTTGCTTATAATTGTTTGCTTATAATTCCTAAAAAAAGGGAATTAAATTGAACTGTATTGCACTTTATGGGCGCACCAACACAAGATGACGCCAACATGAATACACGTCCCAAAATACAATTACTACACAGATTTAAATAGCCCATAACAGTTAAATTTCATAACACTGTTTAGATAATATATATTGTATGACTATATTTTAAGAGGTGTAATAAGCAGGAAGGAAAAAAAGGAGTAATAGAAGAGAATAATGTAAGATAATAGATAATGAGTCTGCTAGAGAGCATCGTTTGCCAGCCCACGTGTTGTTAATGTTTTTCTCCAAGTTTCTTCACAAGTATTAAGAGTATCATTTTGAAGGGCAGTGTACATTTCTATGTCAATCCTATTGTTCTATTTTTCAAAACAACGCTTCAAATTTCGGTATCTCATCTTTATATTAAATTATATATGAATTGTTGACTGCATATTGTTATCTCTTTGTAGAATGAAGGCGGTCCTGGTTAATGCAATGTTGTAGGCAAAAAACAATAAAAAACAAACACATATGCAAATGAGGCCTATACAGTTCTCACTTGCAGAACTGCAGAGTTGCTGCAAGTTATGTTGTAACAACTCATATCTTTTCGATGAAGCCACGATCATTGTTTACTGCCACCAATTAAGTAGACCAATAAAAAGGACATGTTCAAATGTCAAATGGTTTTGGCTTTAATAATAAAGATAAATAGATAATAATGTGCAAAGGACATTTCAACTAGGTACTGCTTAAGTTCAAATGTCTAATGGTTTTGGCTTTAATAATAAAGATAAATAGATAATAATGTTCAACTTATTCCAAGCATGATTGTTGTCTTTCTATTCTAGTCACTTTGCTTTTGAAATAGTTTAGTGCTGACTGTTCATGTGATGCAATGAAGCAGTAAGAAACGCAAATTCTTAGATCACATTCACTGTAATAAAGCTTGCACCAAAAAATCTGTGTTGTTATTAACCAATATGTTTACTGTTTCAATAATACTGTACAGTCATCAGATATTAAGATCAGATTAAAAAGTCTTACCATTACGTGGTCCGAGTATTGACGTTCATACATGTACCCCATTCAACCCCTTCTCCAAGAAGCGAAAACGGGGTTGGCTGGGATATGCAAATAAACCTTAATTTCGGCTTAAAATGTTTGCATATTGTAACTTAAAACATGTAATATGTAATTTTAAACAGTAAAAAACGTTTTTAAAAGTGTTTTATGGTTGAAATATCCGTTATTAAGTCCAGCTAATATATAAACTTCACCATCGCTTAATGGTATTAAGGCGGGACCACATAATGAAATACTAAAGAAAATGATGAAAAATAATAACATAATTGTGTTAAGGTTTTAATGTTAGTGTAACTTGAAATAAAGGACAGTTCCGATCTTTGAAAATTACCGGCATAATGAACATTCAGTGACATGTATGTACAGTATGTATATTGACGGTCAATGAAAAAATACTGTATGTTCAACTTGTGCAATCTGAAAAGTTGGCTATAAGAAGGTTTCTCAATAAAATTGACGAAACTCGGAAATTTTGTCAAAATGAATGTTTTCTATAGCACTAAATTATTAAACATTGTAGACGACGCTATTAAATAGTATATAACAAATGGCACGATCTGCAATCTGATTGGTTCCATTAATTTGGCATTTGAGCGATCTCATCCTATCTTAGTAATTGTCTTGAATCGTGGGTTGTTTTTGGACTGAGTTCTGTGAATACTACATTTTCTGTTCGACATTTTATATCTCATTTAAGAACAACAAACGTTTACTAATAAATAAAACATAATACAAGAAAAGCAATCACTGTATAGCCACACTATGCGAAATGTTGACCTTAACGGAGGCGATATACTATGTGTCGAGTGCGACACTGTACTATACTTGTCAAATTTGCAATATATCATTTGATCTCCCAAAGTGTTAACCCTTAACCCGCTAAGCACAACTATAATAGCCTTTGCGTCCATTGTAACTCGCAGGCTGATCAGGTTTACAATGTCAGGCTGCTGATCAGTCATTTTCCCCATAACACCCCTTTGTCACATAAATGGAACGGTCTTAATTCAACGAATATGTAGCAGGCTAAGTGTTAATTGAAGCAACTCAAATAATAAAAACAAAACTCTTCGGGATAAAGATTTGCGACTTTAGTCATTGCTGCCGTATGCTGTTATACGACACACAAAATACACGTTTTATAAACATATTCCTCCTTAAGATTTTCATCACAATAGTATATTAATTCAATTGTACAATTAGTGTTACTAGATCTTTCTTTTGGAAAACTGACTACCAAGAAGACCCATCATTCCCATCTGCCTGTCCATAAGCAGTATACCCGGGACAGTTTCCTACAGGATTGTTATTACATATTTTCATGCCAGGTGTTTCTCAATCTTGCTTGTGTTTTCATTCTCCTACAGGCGGAGGGGGAGGCCAAGAAAGTTTTTGCTTTTCTCGTTTGTCTTTCTTTTGCCGAAAACCTACCAACCACACATTGTTTGGGACTGTTCCTGTTTCCTGTTGTCGCCATATATTGGTACAGCATAACTTGTTCTTCGTTTGACAGCAGTTTGGATGGAGTTATTACTTTCGCAAAGACATCCATTGGAATCAAAGGAAATCTAATCATGTAGAGGGCATCTCCGAGATACAGTCGTAGATTGTTGACGGAGGGATGAACGTTGTTTTTTCCACACTGATTGGTCGGCCACATTACAGCAGCGGTGAAATTCGTTTGCTCATCGCCTGTTAATCCATCGTCTGCAAGTATGATTTCAAGACTATCCCATGATATCCAAAGAAAGTGCTTCGACTTAAAGACTTCGTCGGCATGCTCTAAAATGAATGCATGGCATAGATTCTGAAGATGTTCCAAACCATATGTTTTGGCTCGTTCCTAGATGATACAGACACTTTGCGCTGATATCGAACTTTTCAACACGTCTGAACATTTGCTAACTAGGCCATCCAAGCAGTACTTTGTCGCTGAATAAAGGCACGTCAGAGCTTCTGTTGCTGTTATCTCAATATCGTCTGTATATATGTACCTATTCAAGAAACACGTTTATAATTCTCAGGGATATTCAGTTGATGCACATAATGGAGTTCAAGTTAATATATAATATTTAAACGTTGGATATGTGCGGATTCTGACCCAAAACTTGATCATGCGAAATGTACGTTTGACTATAAATCAATGCATATTTGCATCATTGATATTAACTAAACATTGCATATTTGTTAAATTTGTTTCAATATCGTTATATTTCCAATGTAAATTACAATATATAACCTCTATATGTATATAGCATTTACGCCTTTCTAGTAGGTTATGTATTATTTGATAAGACAATAACAAACTCATTCTACAACATGATGAACTATTTGGCAAGAACCCGAGGATTAAAGAAGAGTTGAAAATCAAGTAACTTTTATTCGACGTCAACATTGAAGATTTTGAAAATTTCATTTCCATTTCATTTGTAATGGTACTGCTAGCAAAATATGATGTCAAAATAATTTTAGTTAAACTGTTTTAAAATTAGGAAAGCTGCGTTAATTCAAAGTACTTAACACAATCCTAAGTATACCCAATTGTATAGGTGTTTAATATATTTTAAAGAAAACACATCGACTTTAACGCTTTAAAACATACTTATGCAATCAGAGCTAACGATTTAAACTCGTCATTTTTCAGTTCAACCCTATATTCGATTAAGCGTAAAAGTACACAAAACAATGAGAATATAATTATTGACATATTCTTAAATGGGTACTTCGGAATGTTGACTGGTAACATCAACTAAAATGTCTGCTTCAATTCAACTATTTCATGAACAAATCAGTCACATGAACACAGGCTTACGTGTAACCTTATTATTATTATATACGTCAATGTATTATACTTTTTATTACAAAACAAGTAATTGCAGCACAGCTGCTGGAATTTTTTTTGAACAATTCAGAACATAATATTAATATTTCAGGGGTCAAGCTAGGGGAGAAGGAGAGTACAGCGATGCGGGAAATTCACAATTATTTATATTGGTTTAATAAAACTGGATGAATTATTGATATATGTTATCAGTTTTTATTTAAATATATGATATATCTAGGCCTGTTGTTATTAATTTTAACTGAGGGTGTCTGGTGAGTAAATCTGAATTATCAGTATTAAGTGAAATGTTGAAATTGTGCTATTTTGTCAATACGGTGGCATTGATTTTGTCAAATATAAAATCACACAATTTGAGAATATTAAGAAAGGTTTTATTGTTTTATAGGGGAACGTCTCCTCCTTTTTCGTGGTGATGATATAGGTCATAATAAAGTCATCTACAAGGTGATGGTCGGGTGACGTTATAAGATGTAGTATACAGACGGCAGTCAATTGATACAGCGTGTACATGGAAGAGTAGTGATGATATAATAGATTGATGCAGACAGTAGATAGTCTATACAATGATGTGGTGTATCCTATACATAGAAGAGTGTTGATAGAATCATTGTAATATAGTGTTGATATAGATTGACGTAGTCAGTCGATATTCTGTATAGTGATGTGATATACCATATGCATATTTGATCCGTGATACAATGCATATTATATACTAGTGATGTGGAGTTATACTGCAAGCGGTACAGACAATGATGATATATATATTCATGTTATATAGAGAGAGATTGTGCGACATGTAACGTGCAGATAGTGGTTAGCCAACTGAACTGTATTTGTTAATAAAGCATAGTAACAACTACAACAATTAAACATTACATAGATGGACTAAACATAAGAAAGGATATTGCATTAAACAGTGTTTGACATATGAGTTAATAATTCCTAGTTGAAATTATTATGCTTTAGTATTCAGTGATTGTCTAAACTCCGTGATAGTTCTTTTCTGTCTATTTCAAGCTTTTCTTTCTAACTATCTTCATTTTTATATTATTACTTAATATAATTTATTTATTAAATCATCACTTGTCTGTTTGTACTTTACTGTTCCGATAAACAAATCGATCGATATTTCCAATATCGTCACAATGGTGGCAGCGGTTTAGAAGAGCAATAGAGACAAACAGACTTGTATAGAAATTTGAGATAATATATGTGAACAATTGAAGTACCGGTAAGCAAAATGGCAGAAAAAGTACCAGATTGGTTTGAGAAATTTATAGAAAAAGGAGGAGATGTAGGGGCATGTCTAGCTTACTTAAGAGAACGGTCTGAAAAAGAGGAGTCTTTGAGATTAAAAGAGATTGACCGCGAAGAAAAAATAAGGCATGAGGTTAATGAACATGAAGAAAGAGCTGCAGAACGTGCCGAAAAAGCTGCAGAACGCGATGTTGTCGAGAAAGAGAAAGATAGACAATTAAAGATGTTACAATTAGAACATGAGATCAGACTTAAAGAGATAGAGTTAAAGTCGAAAGAAATCAATATTTCTTCAAGTAAAGCCGCAGCCGTTAAAGCAAAGGTATCATTACCAAAGTTTGCAGAATGTCAGGACATTGAAGTATTTTTAACTTCATTCGAACGGTTAGCAGAATTACACAAGTGGGACAAATCCGAATGGCCTATTCGTTTAATACCCCAATTAACTGGAAATGCACTAGAAGCGTACTCGCGTATGTCTCTAGATGAGAGTAAATCTAACGATAAAATCAAAAAAGCGATTCTCGAAAGATATGGGTTGAATCCATTGGAATATCGGACTAAGTTTCGGTATTCAAAACAAAACACAAATGAAACGTTCAAAGAATACGCTATTCGAATAGCAAATTACTTCAGTCATTGGCAGGAAAGCGAACTCGTGAATAACATATACGAAAACATAGTAGACATGATCATAAGAGATCAATTAATGACTAATTGTATGCACGACTTACAAATATACTTACTAGAAAAAGAGCCAAAATCAGTACAAGAGTTAGTTACTTTAGCAAGTGCTTATCAGGTAGCACACAGCGGGAAAGACACAAAGCAACCTATATACCGACCACCTATGTTTAAACATAAGGAAAACACACAACAAAATGCAGAATACCCGCCAGGTGCCTTTGGTTATAATACTCCGTCATATAAATCATTTGAAAAGCGCAAATGTTTTCACTGTAGAAGCGAAGACCATTTAATAGCACAATGTCCGTTAAAAGGGAATTTGGACAATGGAACTCATAGTAAAGACAAATCATACAGTTATTGAAAACAGGCAAATGGGTTAATACATTCTCCAACAAAAGTTACCAAGGCTTGTTATATGAGTGAAATACCTGTTCAAAAGCATGTAATTGGAGTAGGGGAAACAGATCAGCTTACTGATGGGCTTATGTTATCAGAGGGTAAAGTAGGTACAGAGAAGGTGACAATATTAAGAGACACTGGGTGTACAACAATATTTGTAGCTGATAGATTAAAGCATTTGGGTAGGCTGACTGGATGCTATCAAGTAGTAACACTGGCAAATGGAGCAGCATGTCGGTGCCCAGAAGTTGTAATTGATATAGAGACATCATTTATTTCAGGCAATGTAAAAGCATTGGTAATGGACAATCCATTTGCAGAGTTAGTTGTAGGAAATATAGGGCATTTGGTCGGTGTAAATGATATAAGTACCTTCCAAGGAATAGAAACACGAGCTATGAAAACAAAGAGAGTTTTCAACGAAGAGATACAAAAAAAAGTAGAGGACGAAATTATCTTGCAGAAGGAAGTACAAAAGGTAAGTGAAACAACAAATATTCAAAACACGGATGACTATGAGTATTTGGCTATAAACAGAGCAGAACTGAAAGATGAGCAAAAGAAAGATAAATCATTAGACAAAGTCAGATCATACGCAGAAGAGAACCATAACCAGAATGTAGAAGAAATAGAACCTGGAGGTAAGAATTCGTATTTTACATTTCATGACAGAATACTGTACAGAGTATACAATTCAAAAGGCCGAGATCCGATTAAACAAATTGTAGTACCAACAAAGTATAGAAAAAGAATGATGGAGATTGCTCATAACGTACCACTAGGAGGACATCTCGGGAACAGGAAGACAAGAAATAGGATACTGCAGAATTTCTTTTGGCCTGGGATTTTCATAGATGTAGCTCACCATTGCAGGGCATGTCCAAATTGTCAGAAGAGTGTTCCGAAAGGGCGTGTTGCAAGAGCTCCATTAATACCTATACCAGCAATGGAAGAGCCATTTAATCGAATGGCAATAGACATAGAAGGTCCACTAAATCGTACAGAAAAAGGAAATAGATTTATATTAGTGACATGTGATTATGGAACCAAATATCCAGAAGCAATACCACTTAAGACTATTGACGCACAAACAGTCGCAAATGCATTAGTGGATATATTTGCAAGGACAGGTTTACCAAACGAACTGTTATCAGATCAAGGTAGTAATTTTGTATCATCTTTGATGCAAAATTTATGCAAATTGCTTCATATTCGAAAGATGAAAACATCGCCATATCATCCACAAGCAAATGGACTGGTAGAGAGATTCAACGGAACTCTAAAGAAAATGCTTAAGTGCTATGCTCAGGAGGAAGAAGGCAAGTGGGACTTAGATTTACCTTATTTGCTGTTTGCATACAGAGAGGTGCCCCAGGAGTCAACAGGATACTCTCCGTTCGAACTTTTATATGGAAGACATGTTAGAGGACCTCTAACCATTTTGAGAGAAGAATGGGAGGAACCTAACAAAGACAAACTGAGTGAGTCAACAATAAGTTATATACTTAAAACAAGAGAACGATTAGTCAACATGACAAACATAGCACAAGAATCTGAAAATGTCCAGAAGCAGCGACAGAAGAAGTATTTCGATAGGAAAGCCAGGTATAGAACACTAATAGCAGGTGAGAAAGTACTAATATTACTACCAACAAATACAAACAAAATCTTAGCACAGTGGAAAGGACCGTTCGAAGTGGTAGAAAAGGTAAGTCCAGTAGACTATAAAATCAAGATGAACCAAAGAACAACAAAGATATTTCATATCAACATGTTAAAGAAGTGGTACAGCGATAAACAGAGAGGAGAGGAAGGTAAAGCCGAAGTAGAAACTGTTTTAGAAACGGGGGATAATACAATGAACGGCGATGTTACCAGCAAAAGTCAAATATCAGCTTGTTTGATTTATTATAAGGATGAGAACAAGATTGATGAAGAGGTTGACATAGAAAACCCTCTATTAACGCAACAAGAATCAATCAATGATATACAAATAAATGAGAACCTGCAGGACGTTCAGAAGAGACTTCTGACTAATCTCTGCAGAGAATTCAAAGACGTGTTAAGTGATGTTCCAGGAAAGACAGGGTTGATTGAGCATGACGTAGTCATAAACTGCGATAAGCCAATTTACAAAAAAACTTACAAACTTCCATTTGCAATGAGAGAAAAGGTTAGAGAGGAGATACTTGACATGGTAGAAGCAGGAATTGCTGAAAAATCGAGTAGTCCGTGGGCTGCACCGATTGTTGTTGTCAAAAAGAAAGATGACAAGATAAGATTATGTGTAGATTATAGAGGATTAAACGAGGTTACCATTTTCGATCCACAACCAATGCCAAAGCTTGATGACATTTTGAATAAGCTAGGAAAGGCTAAATTCATGTCAAAGCTAGATTGCACAAAGGGGTTCTGGCAAATACCACTTTCTGAAAGTGCAAAAGAGAAGAGTGCATTTACAACTCCCTTTGGACAATTTCAATTTAATGTGATGCCATTTGGAATGGTAAATTCGGCAGCATCATTCGTTAGGCTCATGAAGATGGTGCTAGATGGATTAGACGACTTCTCTGATGCCTTCATTGACGACATTTTAATTTTCAGTTTGACATTTCCAGAACATCTGATCCATATCAGACAAGTACTAGAATCGATAAGAAAAGCAAAGATCACAGCAAAACCAAGTAAGTGTAAATTGGGGTATCAAGAATTAGAGTTTCTGGCCCATAAAGTTGGAAATGGTGAGGTACATCCATCAAAACAGAAAATTGATGCAATTAACAGGATTCAAAACCCACTTACGAAGAAACAGGTACGCTCTTTTATTGGAACCGTCAATTTTTACCGTAGATTCATTCCAAATTTTGCAGAAATTGCTGCTCCATTAACTGATTTAACTGCAAAGAAATTGTCTAACAAGGTCAAATGGGAAGAATGTCACCAACATGCGTTTGATAAATTAAAAGAAGCTATAACTTCATACCCAATTCTTAGAAACCCTGACTTTGCAAAGGGATTCATTTTGCAAACGGATGCAAGCGATAGGGGAATTGGAGGAGTGTTGTTACAACGTGAAGGTAAGGAAAGGTTTCCTATTATGTACATCAGGAAGAAATTGCTGAAAGCTGAAGAGGCGTACAGTACCGTAGAGAAAGAATGTTTAGCTATAGTCAAATCGGTCATCACATTAAGAGAATACCTCTTGGGAAAGGAATTTAGTATAGAGTCAGACCACTTCCCATTGCAATGGCTTAATAAGATGAAAGATCAGAACATGAGGTTAATGAGGTGGAGCTTAATGTTACAAGAATATAGGTTCACAATTGTACATATTACAGGGAAAAAGAATACGATTGCGGACATGTTGTCCAGATGGGTAGACAATTAATGTCAATTTGTGAAAGGTTGTGATAATAAAAGCATATTATCTATCTTAGAGGGGAGGTTTGTGACAAATTCACTTTAATTGATATTAGTTAGAGTACCTTTAAAAGGAAGGTGTCATATTTTGTACATGCAATAGTGAACAGGAGTGAGTGATTTTTCTATTGTTAAGTAGAGAAGATAATTGGGTGTTATATTTTGGTGGTCAGTGTGTGTTGAGAATTGGTGGTGATATGTTGTGCTACTATGAGTGGGAGTACTTGATGGTATCAATATGAAGATATGATGTATTAGAACTGAGGGTGTCTGGTGAGTAAATCTGAATTATCAGTATTAAGTGAAATGTTGAAATTGTGCTATTTTGTCAATACGGTGGCATTGATTTTGTCAAATATAAAATCACACAATTTGAGAATATTAAGAAAGGTTTTATTGTTTTATAGGGGAACGTCTCCTCCTTTTTCGTGGTGATGATATAGGTCATAATAAAGTCATCTACAAGGTGATGGTCGGGTGACGTTATAAGATGTAGTATACAGACGGCAGTCAATTGATACAGTGTGTACATGGAAGAGTAGTGATGATATAATAGATTGATGCAGACAGTAGATAGTCTGTACAATGATGTGGTGTATCCTATACATAGAAGAGTGTTGATAGAATCATTGTAATATAGTGTTGATATAGATTGACGTAGTCAGTCGATAGTCTGTATAGTGATGTGATATACCATATGCATATTTGATCCGTGATACAATGCATATTATATACTAGTGATGTGGAGTTATACTGCAAGCGGTACAGACAATGATGATATATATATTCATGTTATATAGAGAGAGATTGTGCGACATGTAACGTGCAGATAGTGGTTAGCCAACTGAACTGTATTTGTTAATAAAGCATAGTAACAACTACAACAATTAAACATTACATAGATGGACTAAACATAAGAAAGGATATTGCATTAAACAGTGTTTGACATATGAGTTAATAATTCCTAGTTGAAATTATTATGCTTTAGTATTCAGTGATTGTCTAAACTCCGTGATAGTTCTTTTCTGTCTATTTCAAGCTTTTCTTTCTAACTATCTTCATTTTTATATTATTACTTAATATAATTTATTTATTAAAAACATCACTTGTCTGTTTGTACTTTACTGTTCCGATAAACAAATCGATCGATATTTCCAATATCGTCACACATTTTGAGTGGTCTTTTTCAATATGCATAGATATATGATTGTAGTATAGGCAGGATTGATCCTGGTTGCAGGCACCAGAAGTTTTAATGTAATATAGCGACGTGAAAATATCAAACTCAAGAATAGTCTTTAATATGTATTTTATTAAACTACTATCTAATTATATTTCACAATAAAACTATACACAGTTAAAAAACCAGAGTAAATATTCAACTTTGATTAAATGCACAAGTTACAATTCGTAAGCAGTTCTAACTTTCAAAAGTGCGAGCTTAGCCGTCAAAATGAATCTGAATTAATATCTATCAATCTGTAAGTATCTCTGACCAGTCTATAAGAATCTGCACCGTAAATATGTAAGGATCTGCCGAATGAAGGCAATCTCGTATATTATATAGCGTGACCAAGTCCCACCTTTGAACTGTCACGTGTACCCTCGACCATGAACTCTAACCTCTGAAACTGGTTTTAAGACGCCAAATTTGGGGTCGATCGTACAAATCTCCTCTTTTTGGAGTAAACAAAATATTTAACTTACTTTCCAAAATGCTGATACAGGGTATTTATATAATTCTCCCAAAGGTTGCACCAGTCATTCCATTATTTCAACAGACAGACCTCTACTTAACTAAAGGTTATTGTCATACTGTTACTAACTATATACTTAATTGGGTTAATTAACTTTCATGCGCATCAGTCATGAACTTTCAGAGGAAATGGTCAAACCCAGGCCTCTACACAAACAACGTAATTAAGCTACTTCTGAGACAAATGACAGAGGCCGTGAATGAATGTTGGTCACCTAGTTTTTCATGTACATGTTATGATCAGCCATGGGTGCAATATAATATCTTACTTTAAGACCCCCCAAGCTCACTATAACACATAATCATTATCAGAGAATTTAATATGAATGCCATTAACGGCTCATCAAAACATTATAGATTATTTAGAGCCGCCCTTGAGAGAGCGAAATGATACGTCTAGGCCCATACCCTTACTCTTACCGAAGTTTCTTTGTTTTCTACATGACATAATGTGAATTATAGTGCATTTTCAAACATTTAATTGCTAAATCCTATGATAATGATCCCGTGCGAGGCCCTTGAAATCTGACAAGCATAGTCTAAAATTGCTTGTCGAATTTTAGGTGTGTGATGGTATGGGGTGGGTGGAATGAGAGCCTCTGGTTCGCTCTTGTTATTTGGGGATAAGCCAATTCAATCTGTAAGGTAGAATTGAATGTTGTTTTATGACTCATCAACACATTATTCGTTATTCGAGAGAGGAGATCACACACAGGAATCTGGAACCTGACATACTATAACGAATATAGTCTTAAATATAGTTCTTTAAACTAACGTGCTTTGAGGATAGACTCCAATATATAAAATCTCCTAGTTTACGTCCCCATCCGACCGAACGAGGCTAATGAAAAGCGTCTTGCTGAAGAACACAAAGACGAAACTCAGTGGCGATGGTGAGGCTTGACCCCTTGTTCACCGGATTTCAAGTTCAGCGGTTATTGATAGGGCCACGCCAGCCCCTTTATAAATTATGAAGCGGTATTTAAAACATTCCTTTAAACATTTTAATGAAATTGAGACCAGACGCTCGTTTGCGCTCGCAATCATTTTGTGTGTGTTTGGATGATGGAGACTACAACTGTAAATAATTAAACCTTTTGTGAGAGACAAACATCTTGTTAAATTGTTGTTATAAACCTCGCTGCTCGACATTATTTTGGCGTTTACAGCACCATTTCACCATGTTTACCACACTGTCATAAAAATGTTATAACATATGAATTTGTAAGCGATTTGGGGCTCCGCTTCTCGAAGCTTATGGCAGTATGTGATCTATGAATTTTTTAATGTTTTGGGGTCTCGCTTCGTGCGAATTGAAAATGTCAACTAAGGTCAACTACGAAATTGAAGAACAGGACGAAGCGTACCAAAATATTATTGTTTTATTTAATGTTCGGGGCTTCGTTTCGGGCGAAGCTCAATACATTGTAATTATTAAATTTTCAAGAATTATATAAGTTTACTCCGGACTACATGTACAGTAATATAGCCAGGCCCAAATGATAGCATAGGCCTATGGTTGGAGGCGTGGAGGCGTGATCCTCAGGACTTTTCATTTCATTCTAGAATGCATTAATTAAGTAAGTAAACTGTCGCATATGTGTATCTGAAAATACCTACATCCCCTTCCCTCATTGCCAGACTGGCAAACATTGTAGACCAAATCAATTAGCACATGTTCACGCACATGACCGTTGACGTCATGTTTACAAATATCGCATGACGTCATGTTTACAATATCGCATGACGTCATGTTTAACATATCGCATGACGTCATTTTAACGTCAGTCGCTGATGCACCAGTTACCCCTACTCAAGTCTTGACGTCACATGCTGCTTCACACAAGAAAAAAGTAAGAAATTTACATTTATACGCTTATTGATGCAAGTCTGAATCCGCGTACATACGCCGTTCTGAAAATATGAAGCAGGCCGGACGAGGTAAACTCCGGACATGAAGAACGCGGTCGACATAATGTTAATCGCGAGCATAAGCTCGCCTTACGGTTAACGCGTTGTTGATTTTCTGAAATTGCCATACTATGGCAATAAAAATCTTCGTCAACCAGCTAGAGTTACCTGCCCGTAAAGTTGCATTGTGCTAGAAATACTATTCACCTGCACGGTGATAACCTCACATGAACGCCGAGCGGAGCGAGGTGTTATTCGAAGGAAAATAAAGCTAATTACACCGAGATTACATCGAGTGAAGGAACAGCTAATATAGCTATTGTTATACAGCTAATTTCACCGAGCGAAGCGAGGTCTTGCGCATTGAATATAACTTACATGTAAATTAGGAAATTAAGTTTGTTTTAGATTCTCTTCTCTTCTATTCTATTCAGTGTTTTCGCAGGCTCAGTCCATTCAATTCAACATATATATTTTTATTTATTTTTTACAATCTAATTTGTTCGAAAACAACAGAATCCACGATTTAATGCTTGATTACGTTTAATAAAAGTGAATGCGTCAGTATTTATTATTTAAAAAATAAAGATAGAATATAATAGCCTGGTTCTCTGGCTTAAAATAGAATAGAATAACTTTTATTTTCCAATCAAGGACCATCACTGGCATTACACTCACAGTACTAGTTACTACCTTTGTGAAGGGCAAAACTATAACCAGTCTTTGATTGCAGTAAAAGTATAAGTTAAAATGATTCATTTAGAAACAACAACAAATGTAAAAACAATTCAAATTTGATTTAGAAGCACTCGAGCAGATGTTTTGATTTTGCATTGAGTTTAGAAAACTCACTGATGTACACTGTAAGGCATAACAGTTTGAGTATTGCACACATTATTTAATCGCTCTAGTCTATTAACTTAAAACGACGATTGCCACTGTTCAGCAACAACAACATCAAAGATTTAATGCTTGATTATGTTTAAATAAAAGTGACTGCGTCAATATGTAAGTTAGTTTTACTAGATCTATTTTTTTATATTATATCTACATGCGGTGATTTTCATTTGAAAGCAGTCCAATACAATATGACAAAAGGACTAAGAAAGCTGGCTAAGAGCTGACCATCCTACCTAATAGTAATAAATGTCTGAGACTGTGTGAACTGTGTATTGTATTTAAGAACCTACTGCGCCATTTAAGTCTCAATTACACTTATTAATAATAAAATTCACCTGAAACAATAGTTATATGAAATAATAATTATTCGCCTACTTTTTTATCCTTAATTTGTTTTTGCGAAACCAAAGGCTGTAAGTGAAATAACCTTTCTTTGCTTAAAAGCACAAACGTAACCCTTTTTGTTCTAAATTTGTAGACAAAGTCTAGCACGTACTGTACTGTAGACGTAATAGTACGTCAACATTATAACAATTTCCAATGCTGATTACTTCAGTCAGCAAAGTTCGACGCATTTTTATTTTCAAGAGGCGATGTAGAGAGTGGTGACTTGGGAACAAGGTATTAAACGAACTGATTATTTCAAATGACACATCAGCAATGATTTGTTTGTTTGTTTGTATGGTGTTTTACGTGATTTTCAACACATGTAAGGTTATATATGACGGTTGATTTTTGGGTGGTGGAGGCAGACCACTCACTTGTCCTGGGTAGAACCAGAACTATAGAACCAGTACTATACACCTCCCACCATCCGTAAGGATCGACACATCCTCACAAGTCGAGCTCCCAGTGGGATTCAAACCTGCAGCGGTGAGAGGCGAGAAGGTTTACAACGCAACGTTCAGTATCACATGAAACAGTTCATTCCTATTCCTTCCTACTTGATCATTGCTGCTAACGGAAGGCATTTACATTTAGGAAATAGAAATATATTGGATCATCCTGAGAAGCCTAATAAAAAAAAAGTATGCATGCATAATTATACTGATCATGTAATCAAGTCTCACCAGACCACTACCACCTCACAATCAACATACACCACCACTGGCCGATATTCTCAACACAACAATAAAACAAAAATCAATAATAAATAAACAAATTAAATAATTTGACAAACAATCCCACCACTAAACTAGATCAATAATGTAACAGATAATTAACAAAATAATAAATAAAAAACCCTTAATAAAATAACATCACCCACTAAAACAAAGCCATAATTCAATTCTTATGCAACAAAATAGGCAAGTTCCCGCGCCTTATAAAAAAAACCCCCCCCAACATACCCTTCACTTTACCTTCCCATTAACACAAGAAAAAGTTACCCAGTCCACATCCAACCCAAACCCCAATCCACCCCCATCCTATCAATTAAATCAAAACTAAACCCAAACAAACAAAAACCACCTCAAATAACCTCCCTCACACATCCACACAAATTCCAACCACACACTACATACAACCATTAACTACCCCCATACACACCTCCCATCCTAACCCTATACAATACATTTCCCCACCCCCACATTCCCATTCTTTCACTCCCACCCTCCAAATCACCATTTACCCCCTCACACCCCCACTCCCCCCCCCTCCTCACCCCCCCTTAAATCAAATTCAATACCAACTCTACACCATATACACACCCTCAAACTCAAACACACATAACATAAACCCCACCAACTAAAAAAAACATAACTCCATCACTACCTAAATACATACCCACTACTATTTAATCTAAAAAATATATACCAACTCCCCTTCTCCCCATCTAATTTAAACTCCCCACCCACATAACACCCCTTACAACCCTAACATCTACCCACAACCCCCCCCATCACCCCAAAACAAAACAACCCCCTCCCTCACTCCATCTTCCCCATCCCCAACAACACAACATCACCAAATTTTCACCTCCACCTCTCCTCATCTATCCCCAACACCCAAATATAATAAACCCCCTCACATATTCACCTAACTACCTCTCCCAAATCACCTCCCCTACAATAATACCCCTCCAAACTCCCTCCCCTAACACCCAAATATCAAAAAATTCCCCAAACACTCTCCCCTCCCCTCCTCCCTCCTAATACCCCACTACCACCCAAAACCCCTAACCTACCTTCAACCCTACCCCCTACCCCCCCCACCCCCCCCTACCCAACCACCCCCCCCCCCAATCATCCCCCCCCACAACCCACTCCTCCCCCCCCACACTCCCCCCTCACCCACCCCCCCTCCCAACCCCCCCCCCCCCCCCCCAACACAACACCCACCCTTCACCCCTCCCCCACACCCACAAACCCCCCAACAACCCCTCCTCACAACCAACATCTCACACCCCACAACCCTTCAAACCACAAAAAACCTCCCCCCTTCTACATTACCCTCATCCAACCTCCAATCCACCCACACCTACACCCCATACCAATAAAACCCAAAAACAATATCTCCACCTCATTTACTCACCTCCAAACACTTTCACCCCATTATCACCCTCTCCATCCTAACACCCCATCCACCCCCTCCTCACACTAACCCCCCATCCCTACCATCTCAACAATACCCCCATAATTCCCATTCCCTTTTCCATATTTACAAAACCTACAACCCCACATAACCTAAACCAACCTACCAACCATCCAACACCCATCACCACCACCTACCTTCTTCACCATCAAACCCTCCCCCCCTACTTCCAATCCTACCAAATTCACTCACATAACCATACCAATACTACTTTAACCCCAAACATACCCAACCTATCCCACCCATCACCAACCCCCCTACAATCTCAACTCCCTCCTCTCCCTCCCACACCAAACACCCCTACCACAAAATTACCTCAACTATCATCTACATCCCCCACCCATCAACACCTACCACAACCAAACCTACTCTCCCCAAATAATCCAAAAACCCCAACTCCCCTACCCTCACACCCCCCTCACCCAAACACAACCACCAAACACACCTCCATCCAACCTCACAACCTATCTCCTCCCCTCTATCCCCCACCCCCACCTCAACCAAATTACATAAACACCAAAATAATACCAAAAGAAACCCTGTTACCAATTTATCTAAACAACCTCCCAACACTACAAACCTATCTCATCCCTAGTCAAAACACCACAAAACAAATGATAATAAACACACACACATTAAATAAACAATCCCTAAACCCTACGACCACCCACCCCACCTCATCAATCGCACGTCTCGCGCTCAACTACTTACAGTCTCAATACAATACAAACTGTTTAAAGGCATATTATAAATACCGCACTACCATAATGTATAAAGGGGCTGGCGTGTCCCTATCGACAACCCGCTGAACCTAAAATCCCGGTGAACCCGGG
>JAWPHD010021325.1:0-28606 GCA_037043455.1 Cyrtodaria siliqua | reverse complement strand
TCTTACACATATATATTCCGTTCTTACACGTACATATTCCGTTCTTAGACATATATATTCCGTTTTTACACATATATATTCCGTTCTTAAACATATATATTCCGTTCTTACACGTACATATTCCGTACTTACACATATATATTCCGTTCTTAGACATATATATTCCGTTCTTAAGCATGTATATTCATTTCTTACACGTATATGTTCAGTTCTTACACATATATATTTCGTTTTTACACATATATATTCCGTTCTTACACATATATATTCCGTTCTTACACGTATATATTCCGTTCTTACACATATATATTCCGTTCTTACACATATATATTCCGTTCTTACACATATATTCCGTTCTTACGCATATATATTCCGTTCTTTCGCATATATATTCAGTTTTACGCAGATATACTCAGTTCTTACGCATATATATTCAGTTCTTACACATATATATTCAGTTCTTACGCATATATTTCCGTTCTTACACATATATAATCCGTTCTTACGCATATATATTCTGACACGTATATATTCCGTTCTTACACATATATATTCAGTTCTTACGCATATATATTCAGTACTAACGCATATATATTCAGTTCTTACGCATATATATTCAGTTCTTACGCATATATATTCAGTTCTTACGCATATATATTCAGTGCTTACACATATATATTCAGTTCTTACGCAATATATATTCAGTTCTTACGCATATATATTCAGTTTTACGCATATATATTCAGTTCATACACATATATATTCCGTTCTCACGCATATATATTCAGTTCTTACGCATATATATTCAGTTTTACGCATATATATTCCGTTCTTACACATATATATTTCGTTCTTACACATATATATTCAGTTCTTACATATATATATTCAGTTTTACGCATATATATTCAGTTCTTACGTATATACGTTCTTACGCATATATATTCAGTTCTTACGCATATATATTCATTTCTTACGCATATATATTTAGTTCTTACACATATATATTCAGTTTTACGCATATATATTCAGTTCTTACGCATATATATTCAGTTCTTACGCATATATATTCAGTTCTTACATATATATATTTAGTTCTTACACATATATATTCAGTTCTTACACATATATATTCAGTTCCTACACATATATATTCCGTTCTTACACATATATATTCCGTTCTTACACGTACATATTCCGTTCTTACACATACATATTCCGTTCTTACACATATATATATTCCGTTCTTACACATGTATATTCCGTGCTTACACATATATATTCCGTTCTAACACATATATATTCCGTTCTTACATATATATATTCCGTTCTTACACATATATATTCCGTTCTTACACGTACATATTCCGTTCTTACACATATATATTCCGTTCTTACACATATATATTCCGTTCTTACTCATATATATTCCGTTCTTACGCATATATATTCAGTTCTTACGCATATATATTCATTTCTTACACATATATATTCAGTTCTTACGCATATATGTTCAGTTCTTACGGAAATATGTTCAGTTCTTACGCATATATAATCCGTTCCAGGGGCGGATCCATGATTTCAGCTTAGGGGGGGCGTAAGATTTTGGTCAGTTTTCGGGTCCGTTTATAGCCTCATAGTGCATTGTTAGGGTAAAAAAGTGCGTTTTCATATAAAAGTAGTTAACAATGTATTTATTAAACCACTCATTAGCCATTATGTGTCGAGCGAGCGAAAACAAATTTATACTGAGGGCGTGCATCGAAATTGTTTGATATTTTATCTACTGTAACATGGACATACATGTCTGAATAAAAAGTCCCTTTTCAAATAAAAGGATTTAACAATGTGTTAATTAAACCACTCATTAGTTAGTATGCGTCGAGCGAGCGAAGTGAGCAAAAAATAAATTCTACTGAGGGCATGCATCGAAATTGTTTGGTATTTTATCTACAGTAACATGGACATACATGTATGAATATAAAAAGTCCGTTTTCAAATAAAAGGATTTAACAATGTGTTAACTAAACCACTCATTATTCATTATGCATTGAGCGAGCGAAGCGAGCGATAAAATTTATTTATACTGAGGGCTTGCATCGAAATTGTTTGATATTTTATCTACAGTAACATGGACATACATGTAAAAAATACTTACCTTGGTCGATTTTAGGGGGGGCGTACGCCGCTTCCACCCCCCCCCCCTAAATCCGCCCATGCGTTCAAATGCATATATATTCCGTTCTTACACATATATATTCCGTTCTTACGCATATGTTCAGTTCTTACGCATATATGTTCAGTTCTTACGCATATATATTCCGTTCTAATGCATATATATTCCGTTCTTACATTTATATATTCCGTTCTTACACGTATATATTCCGTTCTTACACGTATTTATTCCGTTCTTACACATATATCCCGTTCTTTCACATATATATTCAGTTCTTACACATATTCATTCACTTCTTACACATATACATCCCATTCTTACACATATATATTCCGTTCTTACACATATATATTCCGTTCTTACACATATATATTCCGTTCTAAACGCATAAATATTCCGTTGTTACACATATATATTCCGTACTTACACGTATATATTCCGTTATTACACGTATATATTATGTTCTTACACATATATATTTCGTTTTTACACATATATATTCCGTTCTTACACATATATTTTCTGTTCTTACAGATATATATTCCGTTCTTACACGTATTCATTCCGTTCTTACACATATATATTCGTTCTTACACATATATATTCCGTTCTTACAAATATATTCCGTTCTTTCGCATATATATTCCGTTCTTACACATATATATTGCGTTCTTACGCATATATATTCTTACACATATATTCCGTTCTTACACATAAATATTCAGTTCTTACACATAAATATTCCGTTCTTACACATATATATTTCGTTCTTACGCATATATATTCAGTTCTTACGCATAAATATTACGTTCTTACGCATATATTATCAGTTCTTACAGATATATATTCCGTTCTTACACATATATATTCCGTTCTTACACATATATATTCCGTTCTTACACATATATATTTCGTTCTTACACATATATATTCCGTTCTTACGTGTATACGTTCTTACGCATATATATTCAGTTCTTACGCATATATATTCAGTTCTTACGCATATATATTCAGTTCTTACACATATATATTCAGTTTTACGCATATATATTCAGTTCTTACGCATATATATTCAGTTCTTACGCATATATATTCAGTTCTTACGCATATATATTCAGTTCTTACATATATATATTTAGTTCTTACACATATATATTCAGTTCTTACACATATATATTCAGTTCTTACACATATATATTCCGTTTTTACACATATATATTCCGTTCTTACACATATATATTCTGTTATTACACATATATATTCCGTTCTTACACGTATATATTCCGTTCTTACACATATATATTCCGTTCTTACACATATATATTCCGTTCTTACACATATATTCCGTTCTTACGCATATATATTCCGTTCTTTCGCATATATATTCAGTTTTACGCATATATATTCCTTTCTTACACATATATATTCAGTTCCTACACATATATATTCGGTTCTTACACATATATATTGCGTTCTTACACATATATATTCCGTTCTTACACATATATATTCAGTTATTACACATATCTATTCACTTCTTAGACATATATATTCCGTTATTATACCTATATATTCCGTTCTTACACATATATATTCCGTTTTTACACATATATATTCCGTTCTTACACGTATATATTCGTTTCTTACACGTATATATTCCGTTCTTACACATATATATTCCGTTTTTACACATATATATTCCGTTCTTACACATATATATTCTGTTCTTACAGATATATATTCCGTTCTTACACGTATATATTCCGTTCTTACACATATATATTCCGTTGTTACACATATATATTCCGTTCTTACACATATATTTCGTTCTTACGCATATATATTCCGTTCTTACACATATATATTCCGTTCTTACGCATATATATTCTTACACATATATTCCGTTCTTACACATAAATATTCAGTTCTTACACATAAATATTCCGTTCTTACACATATATATTCCGTTCTTACACATATATATTCCGTTCTTACACATATATATTTCGTTCTTACACATATATATTCCGTTCTTACGTATATACGTTCTTACGCATATATATTCAGTTCTTACGCATATATATTCAGTTCTTACGCATATATATTCAGTTCTTACACATATATATTCAGTTTTACGCATATATTCAGTTCTTACGCATATAAATTCAGTTCTTAAGCATATCAATTCAGTTCTTACGCATATATATTCAGTTCTTACATATATATATTTAGTTCTTACACATATATATTCAGTTCTTACACATATATATTCGGTTCTTACACATATATATTCCGTTTTTACACATATATATTACGTTCTTACACATATATATTCTGTTATTACACATATATATTCCGTTCTTACACGTATATATTCCGTTCTTACACATATATATTCCGTTCTTACACATATATATTCCTTTCTTACACATATATTCCGTTCTTACGCATATATATTCCGTTCTTTCGTATATATATTCAATTTTACTCATATATATTCAGTTCTTACTCATATATTTTCAGTTCTTACACGTATATATTGAGTTCTTACACATATATATTCAGTTCTTGCGCATATATATTCCGTTGTTACACATATATATTCCGTTCTCTTACGCATATATATTCCGTTCTTACACATATATATTCAGTTCTTACACATATATATTCAGTTGTTACACATATATATTCCGTTCTTACACATATATATTCCGTTCTTACACTTACCTCTTCCGTTCATACGCATATATGTTCAGTTCTTACGCATATATATTCAGTTCTTACGCATATATTCCGTTCTTACACATATATATTCCGTTCTTACGCATATATATTCTTACACATATATTCCGTTCTTACACATATATATTCCGTTTTAACGCATATATATTCCGTTCTTACACATGTATATTCCGTCCTTACAAATATATTCCGTTCTTACACGTATATATCTTCCGTTCTTACACATATATATATATTCAGTTCTTACACATATATATTCCGTTCTTACACGTATTTATTCCGTTCTTACACATATATATTCCGTTCTTACACATATATATTCAGTTCTTACACATATATATTCACTTCTTACACATATATATTCAGTTCTTACACATATATATTCACTTCTTACACATATATATTCAGTTCTTACACATATATATTCACTTCTTACACATATATATTCCGTTCTTACACATATATATTCAGTTCTTACACATATATATTCAGTTATTGTACATATATAATCAGCTTTTACACATATATATTCCGTTCTTACACGTACATATTCCGTTCTTACACATATATATTCCATTCTTACACATATTTCGTTCTTTCGCATATATATTCCGTCCTTACACATATATATTGCGTTCTTACGCATATATATTCTTACACATATATTCCGTTCTTACACATAAATATTCAGTTCTTACACATAAATATTCCGTTCTTACACATATATATTCCGTTCTAACGCATATATATTCAGTTCTTACGCATAAATATTACGTTCTTACGCATATATTATCAGTTATTACAGATATATATTCCGTTCTTACACATATATATTCCGTTCTTACACATATATATTCCGTTCTTACAAATATATATTTCGTTCTTACACATATATATTCCGTTCTTACGTGTATACGTTCTTACGCATATATATTCAGTTCTTACGCATATATATTCAGTTCTTACGCATATATATTCAGTTCTTACACATATATATTCAGTTTTACGCATATATATTCAGTTCTTAAGCATATATATTCAGTTCTTACGCATATATATTCAGTTCTTACGCATATATATTCAGTTCTTACATATATATATTTAGTTCTTACACATATATATTCAGTTCTTACACATATATTCAGTTCTTACACATATATATTCCGTTTTTACACATATATATTCCGTTCTTACACATATATATTCTGTTATTACACATATATATTCCGTTCTTACACGTATATATTCCGTTCTTACACATATATATTCCGTTCTTACACATATATATTCCGTTCTTACACATATATTCCGTTCTAACGCATATATATTCCGTTCTTTCGCATATATATTCAGTTTTACGCATATATATTCATTTCTTACACATATATATTCAGTTCCTACACATATATATTCGGTTCTTACACATATATATTTCAGTCTTACACATATATATTCCGTTCTTACACATTTATATTCAGTTCTTACACATATCTATTCACTTCTTAGACATATATATTCCGTTATTACACATATATATTCCGTTCTTACACATATATATTCCGTTTTTACACATATATATTCCGTTCTTACACGTATATATTCCATTCTTACACGTATATATTCCGTTCTTACACATATATATTCCGTTTTTACACATATATATTCCGTTCTTACACATATATATTCTGTTCTTACAGATATATATTCCGTTCTTACACGTATATATTCCGTTCTTACACATATATATTCCGTTCTTACACATATATATTTCGTTCTTACACATATCTATTCACTTCTTAGACATATATATTCCGTTATTACACATATATATTCCGTTCTTACACATATATATTCCGTTTTTACACATATATATTCCGTTCTTACACGTATATATTCCATTCTTACACATATATATTCCGTTCTTACACATATATATTTCGTTCTTACACATATATATTCCGTTCTTACGTATATAAGTTCTTACGCATATATATTCAGTTCTTACGCATATATATTCAGTTCTTACGCATATATATTCAGTTCTTACACATATATATTCAGTTTTACGCATATATATTCAGTTCTTACGCATATAAATTCAGTTCTTAAGCATATATATTCAGTTCTTACGCATATATATTCAGTTCTTACATATATATATTTAGTTCTTACACATATATATTCAGTTCTTACACATATATATTCAGTTCTTACACATATATATTCCGTTTTTACACATATATATTCCGTTCTTACACATATATATTCTGTTATTACACATATATATTCCGTTCTTACACGTATATATTCCGTTCTTACACATATATATTCCGTTCTTGCACATATATATTCCGTTCTTACACATATATTCCGTTCTTACGCATATATATTCAGTTCTTACACATATATATTCCGTTCTTACACATATATTCCGTTCTTACGCATATATATTCAGTTCTTACATATATATATTTAGTTCTTACACATATATATTCAGTTCTTACACATATATTCAGTTCTTACACATATATATTCCGTTTTTACACATATATATTCCGTTCTTACACATATATATTCTGTTATTACACATATATATTCCGTTCTTACACGTTTATATTCCGTTCTTACACATATATATTCCGTTCTTACACATATATATTCCGTTCTTACACATATATTCCGTTGTTACGCATATATATTCCGTTCTTTCGCATATATATTCAGTTTTACGCATATATATTCCTTTCTTACACATATATATTCAGTTCCTACGCATATATATTCAGTTCTTACACATATATATTGCGTTCTTACACATATATATTCCGTTCTTACACATATATATTCAGTTCTTACACATATCTATTCACTTCTTAGACATATATATTCCGTTATTACACATATATATTCCGTTCTTACACATATATATTCCGTTTTTACACATATATATTCTGTTCTTACACGTATATATTCCATTCTTAGACGTATATATTCCGTTCTTACACATATATATTCCGTTTTTACACATATATATTCCGTTCTAACACATATATATTCCGTTATTACACATATATATTCCGTTCTTACACATATATATTCCGTTTTTACACATATATATTCCGTTCTTACACGTATATATTCCATTCTTACACATATATATTCCGTTCTTACACATATATATTTCGTTCTTACACATATATATTCCGTTCTTACGTATATAAGTTCTTACGCATATATATTCAGTTCTTACACATATATATTCAGTTTTACGCATATATATTCAGTTCTTACATATATATATTTAGTTCTTACACATATATATTCAGTTCTTACACATATATTCAGTTCTTACACATATATATTCCGTTTTTACACATATATATTCCGTTCTTACACATATATATTCTGTTATTACATATATATATTCCGTTCTTACACGTATATATTCCGTTCTTACACATATATATTCCGTTCTTACACATATATTCCGTTCTTACGCATATATATTCCGTTCTTTCGCATATATATTCAGTTTTACGCATATATATTCCTTTCTTACACATATATATTCAGTTCCTACACATATATATTCGGTTCTTACACATATATATTGCGTTCTTACACATATATATTCCGTTCTTACACATATATATTCAGTTCTTACACATATCTATTCACTTCTTAGACATATATATTCCGTTATTACACATATATATTCCGTTCTTACACATATATATTCCGTTTTTACACATATATATTCCGTTCTTACACGTATAAATTCCATTCTTACACATATATATTCCGTTCTTACACATATATATTTCGTTCTTACACATATATATTCCGTTCTTACGTATATAAGTTCTTACGCATATATATTCAGTTCTTACGCATATATATTCAGTTCTTACGCATATATATTCAGTTCTTACACATATATATTTAGTTTTACGCATATATATTCAGTTCTTACGCATATAAATTCAGTTCTTAAGCATATATATTCAGTTCTTACGCATATATATTCAGTTCTTACATATATATATTTAGTTCTTACACATATATATTCAGTTCTTACACATATATATTCAGTTCTTACACATATATTCAGTTCTTACACATATATATTCCGTTTTTACACATATATATTCCGTTCTTACACATATATATTCTGTTATTACACATATATATTCCGTTCTTACACGTATATATTCCGTTCTTACACATATATATTCCGTTCTTACACATATATATTCCGTTCTTACACATATATTCCGTTCTTACGCATATATATTCCGTTCTTTCGCATATATATTCAGTTTTACGCATATATATTCAGTTCTTACTCATATATTTTCAGTTCTTACACGTATATATTGAGTTCTTACACATATATATTCAGTTCTTGCGCATATATATTCCGTTGTTACACATATATATTCCGTTCTTACGCATATATATTCCGTTCTTACACATATATATTCAGTTCTTACACATATATATTCAGTTGTTACACATATATATTCCGTTCTTACACATATATATTCCGTTCTTACACTTACATCTTCCGTTCTTACGCATATATATTCCGTTCTTACGCATATATGTTCAGTTCTTACGCATATATATTCAGTTCTTACGCATATATATCGTTCTTACACATATATATTCCGTTCTTACGCATATATATTCTTACACATATATTCCGTTCTTACACATATATATTCCGTTCTTACACATATATATTCCGTTTTAACGCATATATATTCCGTTCTTACACATGTATATTCCGTCCTTACACATATATTCCGTTCTTACACGTATATATCTTCCGTTCTTACACATATATATATATTCAGTTCTTACACATATATATTCCGTTCTTACACGTATTTATTCCGTTCTTACACATATATATTCCGTTCTTACACATATATATTCAGTTCTTACACATATATATTCACTTCTTACACATATATATTCAGTTCTTACACATATATATTCACTTCTTACACATATATATTCAGTTCTTACACATATATATTCACTTCTTACACATATATATTCCGTTCTTACACATATATATTCAGTTCTTACACATATATATTCAGTTATTGTACATATATAATCAGCTTTTACACATATATATTCCGTTCTTACACGTACATATTCCGTTCTTACACATATATATTCCGTTCTTACACATATTTCGTTCTTTCGCATATATATTCCGTTCTTACACATATATATTGCGTTCTTACGCATATATATTCTTACACATATATTCCGTTCTTACACATAAATATTCAGTTCTTACACATAAATATTCCGTTCTTACACATATATATTCCGTTCTTACGCATATATATTCAGTTCTTACGCATAAATATTACGTTCTTACGCATATATTATCAGTTCTTACAGATATATATTCCGTTCTTACACATATATATTCAGTTCTTACACATATATATTCCGTTCTTACACATATATATTTCGTTCTTACACATATTTATTCCGTTCTTACGTGTATACGTTCTTACGCATATATATTCAGTTCTTACGCATATATATTCAGTTCTTACGCATATATATTCAGTTCTTACACATATATATTCAGTTTTACGTATATATATTCAGTTCTTACGCATATATATTAAGTTCTTACGCATATATATTCAGTTCTTACGCATATATATTCAGTTCTTACATATATATATTTAGTTCTTACTCATATATATTCAGTTCTTACACATATATTCAGTTCTTACACATAGATATTCCGTTTTTACAAATATATATTCCGTTCTTACACATATATATTCTGTTATTACACATATATATTCCGTTCTTACACGTATATATTCCGTTCTTACACATATATATTCCGTTCTTACACATATATATTCCGTTCTTAAAAATATATTCCGTTCTTACGCATATATATTCCGTTCTTTCGCATATATATTCAGTTTTACGCATATATATTCCTTTCTTACACATATATATTCAGTTCCTACACATATATATTCGGTTCTTACACATATATATTGCGTTCTTACACATATATATTCCGTTCTTACACATATATATTCTGTTATTACACATATATATTCCGTTCTTACACGTATATATTCCGTTCTTACACATATATATTCCGTTCTTACACATATATATTCCGTTCTTAAAAATATATTCCGTTCTTACGCATATATATTCCGTTCTTTCGCATATATATTCAGTTTTACGCATATATATTCCTTTCTTACACATATATATTCAGTTCCTACACATATATATTCGGTTCTTACACATATATATTGCGTTCTTACACATATATATTCCGTTCTTACACATATATATTCAGTTCTAACACATATCTATTCACTTCTTAGACATATCTATTCCATTATTACACATATATATTCCGTTCTTACACATATATATTCCGTTTTTACACATATATATTCCGTTCTTACACGTATATATTCCATTCTTACACGTATATATGCCGTTCTTACACATATATATTCCGTTTTTACACATATATATTCCGTTCTTACACATATATATTCTGTTCTTACAGATATATATTCCGTTGTTACACGTATATATTCCGTTCTTACACATATATATTCCGTTCTTACACATATATATTCCGTTCTTACACATATATTCCGTTCTTACGCATATATATTCCGTTCTTACACATATATATTCCGTTCTTACGCATATATATTCTTACATATATATTCCGTTCTTACACATAAATATTCAGTTCTTACACATAAATATTCCGTTTTTACACATATATATTCCGTTCTTACGCATATATATTCAGTTCTTACGCATATATATTCCGTTCTTACGCATTTATTATCAGTTCTTACAGATATATATTCCGTTCTTACACATATATATTCCGTTCTTACACATATATATTAAGTTCTTACGCATATATATTCAGTTCTTACACATATATATTCAGTTTTACGCATATATATTCAGTTCTTACGCATATATATTCAGTTCTTACGCATATATATTCAGTTCTTACGCATATATATTCAGTTCTTACATATATATATTTAGTTCTTACAAATATATATTCAGTTCTTACACATATATTCAGTTCTTACACATATATATTCCGTTTTTACACATATATATTCTGTTATTACACATATATATTCCGTTCTTACACGTATATATTCCGTTCTTACACATATATATTCCGTTCTTACACATATATATTCCGTTCTTACACATATATTCCGTTCTTACGCATATACATTCCGTTCTTTCGCATATATATTCAGTTTTACGCATATATTTTCATTTCTTACACATATATATTCAGTTCCTACACATATATATTCGGTTCTTACACATATATATTGCGTTCTTACACATATATATTCCGTTCTTACACATATATATTCCGTTCTTACACATATATATTCTGTTCTTACAGATATATATTCCGTTCTTACACGTATATATTCCGTTCTTACACATATATATTCCGTTCTTACACATATATATTCCGTTCTTACACATATATTCCGTTCTTACGCATATATATTCCGTTCTTACACATATATATTCCGTTCTTACGCATATATATTCTTACACATATATTCCGTTCTTACACATAAATATTCAGTTCTTACACATAAATATTCCGTTCTTACACATATATATTCCGTTCTTACGCATATATATTCAGTTCTTACGCATATATATTCCGTTCTTACGCATTTATTATCAGTTCTTACAGATATATATTCCGTTCTTACACATATATATTCCGTTCTTACACATATATATTCCGTTCTTACACATATATATTTCGTTCTTACACATATATATTCCGTTCTTACGTATATACGTTCTTACGCATTTATATTCAGTTCTTACGCATATATATTCAGTTCTTACGCATATATATTCAGTTCTTACACATATATATTCAGTTTTACGCATATAAATTCAGTTCTTAAGCATATATATTCAGTTCTTACGCATATATATTCAGTTCTTACATATATATATTTAGTTCTTACACATATATATTCAGTTCTTACACATATATATTCAGTTCTTACACATATATATTCCGTTTTTACACATATATATTCCGTTCTTACACATATATATTCTGTTATTACACATATATATTCCGTTCTTACGCATATATATTCCGTTCTTACACATATATATTCCGTTCTTACGCATATATATTCTTAAACATATATTCCATTCTTACACATAAATATTCAGTTCTTACACATAAATATTCAGTTCTTACACATATATATTCCGTTCTTACGCATATATATTCAGTTCTTACGCATATATATTCCGTTCTTACGCATTTATTATCAGTTCTTACAGATATATATTCCGTTCTTACACATATATATTCCGTTCTTACACATATATATTCCGTTCTTACACATATATATTTCGTTCTTACACATATATATTCCGTTCTTACACATATATATTCCGTTCTTACACATATATATTTCGTTCTTACACATATATATTCCGTTCTTACGTGTATACGTTCTAACGCATATATATTCAGTTCTTACGCATATATATTCAGTTCTTACGCATATATATTCAGTTCTTACACATATATATTCAGTTTTACGCATATATATTCAGTTCTTACGCATATATATTCAGTTCTTACGCATATATATTCAGTTCTTACGCATATATATTCAGTTCTTACATATATATATTTAGTTCTTACACATATATATTCAGTTCTTACACATATATTCAGTTCTTACACATATATATTCCGTTTTTACACATATATATTCCGTTCTTACACATATATATTCTGTTATTACACATATATATTCCGTTCTTACACGTATATATTCCGTTCTTACACATATATATTCCGTTCTTACACATATATATTCCGTTCTTACACATATATATTCCGTTCTTACACATATATATTCTGTTCTTACAGATATATATTCCGTTCTTACACGTATATATTCCGTTCTTACACATATATATTCCGTTCTTACACATATATATTCCGCTCTTACACATATATTCCGTTCTTACGCATATATATTCCGTTCTTACACATATATATTCCGTTCTTACATATAAATATTCCGTTCTTACACATATATATTCAGTTCTTACGCATATATATTCAGTTCTTACGCATATATATTCCGTTCTTACGCATTTATTATCAGTCCTTACATATATATATTCCGTTCTTACACATATATGTTTCGTTCTTACACATATATATTCCGTTCTTACGTATATACGTTCTTACGCATATATATTCAGTTCTTACGCATATATATTCAGTTCTTACGCATATATATTCAGTTCTTACACATAGATATTCAGTTTTACGCATATATATTCAGTTCTTACGCATATAAATTCAGTTCTTAAGCATATATATTCAGTTCTTACGCATATATATTCTTACACATATATTCCGTTCTTACACATAAATATTCAGTTCTTACACATAAATATTCCGTTCTTACACATATATATTCAGTTCTTACGCATATATATTCAGTTCTTACGCATATATATTCCGTTCTTACGCATTTATTATCAGTTCTTACATATATATATTCCGTTCTTACACATATATATTTCGTTCTTACACATATATATTCCGTTCTTACGTATATACGTTCTTACGCATATATATTCAGTTCTTACGCATATATATTCAGTTCTTACGCATATATATTCAGTTCTTACACATATATATTCAGTTTTACGCATATATATTCAGTTCTTACGCATATAAATTCAGTTCTTAAGCATATATATTCAGTTCTTACGCATATATATTCAGTTCTTACGCATATATATTCAGTTCTTACGCATATATATTCAGTTCTTACACATATATATTCCGTTCTTACACATATATATTCCGTTCTTACACATATATATTCTGATCTTGCAGATATATATTCCGTTCTTACACGTTTATATTCCGTTCTTACACATATATATTCCGTTCTTACACATATATATTCCGTTCTTACACATATATTCCGTTCTTACGCATATATATTCCGTTCTTACACATATATATTCCGTTCTTACGCATATATATTCTTAAACATATATTCCGTTCTTGCACATAAATATTCAGTTCTTACACATAAATATTCCGTTCTTACACATATATATTCAGTTCTTACGCATATATATTCAGTTCTTACGCATATATATTCCGTTCTTACGCATTTATTATCAGTTCTTACAGATATATATTCCGTTCTTACACATATATATTCCGTTCTTACACATATATATTCCGTTCTTACACATATATATTTCGTTCTTACACATATATATTCCGTTCTTACGTATATACGTTCTTACGCATATATATTCAGTTCTTACGCATATATATTCAGTTCTTACGCATATATATCCAGTTCTTACACATATATATTCAGTTTTACGCATATATATTCAGTTCTTACTCATATAAATTCAGTTCTTAAGCATATATATTCAGTTCTCACGCATATATATTCAGTTCTTACACATATATATTCAGTTCTTACACATATATATTCCGTTTTTACACATATATATTCCGTTCTTACACATATATATTCTGTTATTACACATATATATTCCGTTCTTACACGTATATATTCCGTTCTTACACATATATATTCCGTTCTTATACATATATATTTCGTTCTTACACATATATTCCGTTCTTACGCATATATATTCCGTTCTTTCGCATATATATTCAGTTTTACGCATATATATATTCAGTTCTTACTCATATATTTTCAGTTCTTACACGTATATATTGAGTTCTTACACATATATATTCAGTTCTTGCGCATATATATTCCGTTGTTACACATATATATTCCGTTTTTACACATATATATTCCGTTCTTACACATATATATTCTGTTATTACACATATATATTCCGTTCTTACACGTATATATTCCGTTCTTACACATATATATTCCGTTCTTACACATATATATTCCGTTCTTACACATTTTTTCCGTTCTTACGCATATATATTCCGTTCTTTCGCATATATATTCAGTTTTACGCATATATATTCCTTTCTTACACATATATATTCAGTTCCTACACATATATATTCGGTTCTTACACATATATATTGCGTTCTTACACATATATATTACGTTCATACACATATATATTCCGTTCTTACGCATATATATTCCGTTCTTACGTATATACGTTCTTACGCATATATATTCAGTTCTTACGCATATATATTCAGTTCTTACGCATATATATTCAGTTCTTACACATATATATTCAGTTTTACGCATATATATTCAGTTCTTACGCATATAAATTCAGTTCTTTAGCATATATATTCAGTTCTTACGCATATATATTCAGTTCTTACATATATATATTTAGTTCTTACACATATATATTCAGTTCTTACACATATATATTCGGTTCTTACACATATATATTCCGTTTTTACACATATATATTCCGTTCTTACACATATATATTCTGTTATTACACATATATATTCCGTTCTTACGCGTATATATTCCGTTCTTACACATATATATTCCGTTCTTACACATATATATTCCGTTCTTACACATATATTCCGTTCTTACGCATATATATTCCGTTCTTACACGTATATATTATGTTCTTACACATATATATTCCGTTTTTACACATATATATTCCGTTCTTACACGTATATATTCCATTCTTACACGTATATATTCCGTTCTTACACATATATATTCCGTTTTTACACATATATATTCCGTTCTTACACATATATTTTCTGTTCTTACACATATATATTCCGTTCTTACACGTATTCATTCCGTTCTTACACATATATATTCCGTTCTTACACATATATATTCCGTTCTTACACATATATTCCGTTCTTTCGCATATATATTCCGTTCTTACACATATATATTGCGTTCTTACGCATATATATTCTTACACATATATTCCGTTCTTACACATAAATATTCAGTTCTTACACATAAATATTCCGTTCTTACACATATATATTCCGTTCTTACGCATATATATTCCGTTCTTACGCATAAATATTACGTTCTTACGCATATATTATCAGTTCTTACAGATATATATTCCGTTCTTACAGATATATATTCCGTTCTTACACATATATATTCCGTTCTTAAACATATATATTTCGTTCTTACACATATATATTCCGTTCTTATGTGTATACGTTCTTACGCATATATATTCAGTTCTTACGCATATATATTCAGTTCTTACGCATATATATTCAGTTCTTACACATATATATTCAGTTTTACGCATATATATTCAGTTCTTACGCATATATATTCAGTTCTTACGCATATATATTCAGTTCTTACGCATATATATTCAGTTCTTACATATATATATTTAGTTCTTACACATATATATTCAGTTCTTACAAATATATATTCAGTTCTTACACATATATATTCCGTTTTTACACATATATATTCCGTTCTTACAAATATATATTCTGTTATTACACATATATATTCCGTTCTTACATGTATATATTCCGTTCTTACACATATATATTCCGTTCTTACACATATATATTCCGTTCTTACACATATATTCCGTTCTTACGCATATATATTCCGTTCTTTCGCATATATATTCAGTTTTACGCATATATATTCCTTTCTTACACATATATATTCAGTTCCTACACATATATATTCGGTTCTTACACATATATATTGCGTTCTTACACATATATATTCCGTTCTTACACATATATATTCAGTTCTTACACATATCTATTCTCTTCTTAGACATATATATTCCGTTATTATACATATATATTCCGTTCTTACACATATATATTCCGTTTTTACACATATATATTCCGTTCTTACACGTATATATTCCATTCTTACACGTATATATTCCGTTCTTACACATATATATTCCGTTTTTACACATATATATTCCGTTTTTACACATATATATTCTGTTCTTACAGATATATATTCCGTTCTTACACGTATATATTCCGTTCTTACACATATATATTCCGTTTTTACACATATATATTCCGTTCTTACACATATATTCCGTTCTTACGCATATATATTCCGTTCTTACACATATATATTCCGTTCTTACGCATATATATTCTAGCACATATATTCCGTTCTTACACATAAATATTCAGTTCTTACACATAAATATTCCGTTCTTACACATATATATTCCGTTCTTACGCATATATATTCAGTTCTTACGCATATATATTCCGTTCTTACGCATATATGTTCAGTTCTTACGCATATATATTCAGTTCTTACGCATATATTCCGTTCTTACACATATATATTTCGTTCTTACGCATATATATCCTTACACATATATTCCGTTCTTACACATATATATTCCGTTCTTACACATATATATTCCGTTTTAACGCATATATATTCCGTTCTTACACATGTATATTCCGTCCTTACACATATATTCCGTTCTTACACGTATATATCTTCCGTTCTTACACATATATATATATTCAGTTCTTACACATATATATTCCGTTCTTGCACGTATTTATTCCGTTCTTACACATATATATTCCGTTCTTACACATATATATTCAGTTCTTACACATATATATTCACTTCTTACACATATATATTCAGTTCTTACACATATATATTCACTTCTTACACATATATATTCAGTTCTTACACATATATATTCACTTCTTACACATATATATTCCGTTCTTACACATATATATTCAGTTCTTACACATATATATTCAGTTATTGTACATATATAATCAGCTTTTACACATATATATTCCGTTCTTACACGTACATATTCCGTTCTTACACATATATATTCCGTTCTGACACATATTTCGTTCTTTCGCATATATATTCCCTTCTTACACATATATATTGCGTTCTTACGCATATATATTCTTACACATATATTCCGTTCTTACACATAAATATTCAGTTCTTACACATAAATATTCCGTTCTTACACATATATATTCCGTTCTTACGCATATATATTCAGTTCTTACGCATAAATATTACGTTCTTAAGCATATATTATCAGTTCTTACAGATATATATTCCGTTCTTACACATATATATTCCGTTCTTACACATATATATTCCGTTCTTACACATATATATTTCGTTCTTACACATATATATTCCGTTCTTACGTGTATACGTTCTTACGCATATATATTCAGTTCATACGCATATATATTCAGTTCTTACGCATATATATTCAGTTCTTACACATATATATTCATTTTTACGCATATATATTCAGTTCTTACGCATATATATTCAGTTCTTACGCATATATATTCAGTTCTTACGCATATATATTCAGTTCTTACATATATATATTTAGTTCTTACACATATATATTCAGTTCTTACACATATATATTCCGTTCTTACACATATATATTCCGTTCTAACGCATAAATATTCCGTTCTTACACATATATATTCCGTACTTACACGTATATATTCCGTTCTTACACGTATATATTATGTTCTTACACATATATATTCCGTTTTTACACATATATATTCCGTTCTTACACGTATATATTACATTCTTACACGTATATATTCCGTTTTTACACATATATATTCCGTTCTTACACATATATTTTCTGTTCTTACAGATATATATTCCGTTCTTACACGTATTCATTCCGTTCTTACACATATATATTCCGTTCTTACACATATATATTCCGTTCTTGCACATATATTCCGTTCTTACGCATATATATTCCGTTCTTTCGCATATATATTCAGTTTTACGCATATATATTCCTTTCTTACACATATATATTCAGTTCCTACACATATATATTCGGTTCTTACACATATATATTGCATTCTTACACATATATATTCCGTTCTTACACATATATATTCAGTTCTTACACATATCTATTCACTTCTTAGACATATATATTCCGTTATTACACATATATATTCCGTTCTTACACATATATATTCCGTTTTTACACATATATATTCCGTTCTTACACGTATATATTCCATTCTTACACGTATATATTCCGTTCTTACACATATATATTCCGTTTTTACACATATATATTCCGTTCTTACACATATATATTCTGTTCTTACAGATATATATTCCGTTCTTACACGTATACATTCCGTTCTTACACATATATATTCCGTTCTTACACATATATATTCCGTTCTTACACATATCTATTCACTTCTTAGACATATATATTCCGTTATTACACATATATATTCCGTTCTTACACATATATATTCCGTTCTTACACGTATTCATTCCGTTCTTACACATATATATTCCGTTCTTACACATATATATTCCGTTCTTACACATATATTCCGTTCTTTCGCATATATATTCCGTTCTTACACATATATATTGCGTTCTTACGCCTATATATTCTTACACATATATTCCGTTCTTACACATAAATATTCAGTTCTTACACATAAATATTCCGTTCTTACACATATATATTCCGTTCTTACGCATATTTATTCCGTTCTTACGCATAAATATTACGTTCTTACGCATATATTATCAGTTCTTACAGATATATATTCCGTTCTTACAGATATATATTCGTTCTTACACATATATATTCCGTTCTTAAACATATATATTTCGTTCTTACACATATATATTCCGTTCTTATGTGTATACGTTCTTACGCATATATATTCAGTTCTTACGCATATATATTCAGTTCTTACGCATATATATTCAGTTCTTACACATATATATTCAGTTTTACGCATATATATTCAGTTCTTACGCATATATATTCAGTTCTTACGCATATATATTCAGTTCTTACGCATATATATTCAGTTCTTACATATATATATTTAGTTCTTACACATATATATTCAGTTCTTACACATATATATTCAGTTCTTACACATATATATTCCGTTTTTACACATATATATTCCCGTTCTTACACATATATATTCTGTTATTACACATATATATTCCGTTCTTACATGTATATATTCCGTTCTTACACATACATATTCCGTTCTTACACATATATATTCCGTTCTTACACATATATTCCGTTCTTACGCATATATATTCCGTTCTTTCGCATATATATTCAGTTTTACGCATATATATTCCTTTCTTACACCATATATATTCAGTTCCTACACATATATATTCGGTTCTTACACATATATATTGCGTTCTTACACATATATATTCCGTTCTTACACATATATATTCAGTTCTTACACATATCTATTCTCTTCTTAGACATATATATTCCGTTATCTATACATATATATTCCGTTCTTACACATATATATTCCGTTTTTACACATATATATTCCGTTCTTACACATATATATTCCATTCTTACACGTATATATCCGTTCTTACACATATATATTCCGTTTTTACACATATATATTCCGTTTTTACACATATATATTCTGTTCTTACAGATATATATTCCGTTCTTACACGTATATATTCCGTTCTTACACATATATATTCCGTTTTTACACATATATATTCCGTTCTTACACATATATTCCGTTCTTACGCATATATATTCCGTTTCTTACACATATATATTCCGTTCTTACGCATATATATTCTAGCACATATATTCCGTTCTTACACATAAATATTCAGTTCTTACACATAAATATTCCGTCTTACACATATATATTCCGTTCTTACGCATATATATTCAGTTCTTACGCATATATATTCCGTTCTTACGTATATATGTTCAGTTCTTACGCATATATATTCAGTTCTTACGCATATATTCCGTTCTTACACATATATATTTCGTTCTTACGCATATATATCCTTACACATATATTCCGTTCTTACACATATATATTCCGTTCTTACACATATATATTCCGTTTTAACGCATATATATTCCGTTCTTACACATGTATATTCCGTCCTTACACATATATTCCGTTCTTACACGTATATATCTTCCGTTCTTACACATATATATATATTCAGTTCTTACACATATATATTCCGTTCTTACACGTATTTATTCCGTTCTTACACATATATATTCCGTTCTTACACATATATATTCAGTTCTTACACATATATATTCACTTCTTACACATATATATTCAGTTCTTACACATATATATTCACTTCTTACACATATATATTCAGTTCTTACACATATATATTCACTTCTTACACATATATATTCGTTCTTACACATATATATTCAGTTCTTACACATATATATTCAGTTATTGTACATATATAATCAGCTTTTACACATATATATTCCGTTCTTACACGTACATATTCCGTTCTTACACATATATATTCCGTTCTGACACATATTTCGTTCTTTCGCATATATATTCCGTTCTTACACATATATATTGCGTTCTTACGCATATATATTCTTACACATATATTCCGTTCTTACACATAAATATTCAGTTCTTACACATAAATATTCCGTTCTTACACATATATATTCCGTTCTTACGCATATATATTCAGTTCTTACGCATAAATATTACGTTCTTAAGCATATATTATCAGTTCTTACAGATATATATTCCGTTCTTACACATATATATTCCGTTCTTACACATATATATTCCGTTCTTACACATATATATTTCGTTCTTACACATATATATTCCGTTCTTACGTGTATACGTTCTTACGCATATATATTCAGTTCTTACGCATATATATTCAGTTCTTACGCATATATATTCAGTTCTTACACATATATATTCAGTTTTACGCATATATATTCAGTTCTTACGCATATATATTCAGTTCTTACGCATATATATTCAGTTCTTACGCATATATATTCAGTTCTTACATATATATATTTAGTTCTTACACATATATATTCTGTTCTTACACATATATTCAGTTCTTACACATATATATTCCGTTTTTACACATATATATTCCGTTCTTACACATATATATTCTGTTATTACATATATATATTCCGTTCTTACACGTATATATTCCGTTCTTACACATATATATTCCGTTCTTACACATATATTCCGTTCTTATGCATATATATTCCGTTCTTTCGCATATATATTCAGTTTTACGCATATATATTCCTTTCTTACACATATATATTCAGTTCCTACACATATATATTTGGTTCTTACACATATATATTGCGTTCTTACACATATATATTCCGTTCTTACACATATATATTCAGTTCTTACACATATCTATTCACTTCTTAGACATATATATTCCGTTATTACACATATATATTCCGTTCTTACACATATATATTCCGTTTTTACACATATATATTCCGTTCTTACACGTATATATTCCATTCTTACACGTATATATTCCGTTCTTACACATATATATTCCGTTTTTACACATATATATTCCGTTCTTACACCTATATATTCTGTTCTTACATATATATATTCCGTTCTTACACGTATATATTCCGTTCTAACACATATATATTCTGTACTTACAAGTACATATTCCGTTCTTACACGTATATATTCCGTTCTTACACATATATATTCCGTTCTTACTCATATATATTCCGTCCCTACGCATATATATTCAGTTATAATGCATATATATTCATTTCTTACACATATATATTCATCTCTTACGCATATGTTCAGTTCTTACGCATATATGTTCAGGTCTTACGCATATATATTCCGTTCTAATGCATATATATTCCGTTCTTACACTTATATATTCCGTTCTTACACGTATATATTCCGTTCTTACACGTATTTATTCCGTTCTTACAAATATATCCCGTTCTTACACATATATATCCCGTTCTTACACATATATATTCCGTTCTTACACATATATATTCCGTTCTTACACATATATATTCCGTTCTAACGCATAAATATTCCGTTCTTACACATATATATTCCGTTCTTACACGTATATATTCCGTTCTTACACGTATATATTATGGTCTTACACATATATATTCCGTTTTTACACATATATATTCCGTTCTTACACGTATATATTCCATTCTTCCACGTATATATTCCGTTCTTACACATATATATTCCGTTTTTACACATATATATTCCGTTCTTACACATATATATTCTGTTCTTACATATATATATTCCGTTCTTACACATATATATTCCGTTCTTACACATATATATTCCGTTCTTACACATATATATTCCGTTCAGAACGGTTTATATGCGTAAGAACGGAATATATGTGTAAGAACTTCTTACACATATATTCCGTTCTTACGCATATAAACCGTTCTTACACATATATATTCCGTTCTTACGCATATATATTCTTACACATATATTCCGTTCTTACACATAAATATTCAGTTCTTACACATAAATATTCCGTTCTTACACATATATTATCCGTTCTTACGCATATATATTCAGTTCTTACGCATATATATTCCGCTCATACGCATTTATTATCAGTTCTTACAGATATATATTCCGTTCTTATACATATATATTCCGTTCTTACACATATATATTCCGTTCTTACACATATTTATTTCGTTCTTACACATATATATTCCGTTCTTACGTATATACGTTCTTACGCATATATATTCAGTTCTTACGCATATATATTCAGTTCTTACGCATATATATTCAGTTCTTACACATATATATTCAGTTTTACGTATATATATTCAGTTCTTACGCATATATATTCAGTTCTTACGCATATATATTCAGTTCTTACGCATATATATTCAGTTCTTACATATATATATTTAGTTCTTACACATATATATTCAGTTCTTACACATATATATTCAGTTCTTACACATATATATTCCGTTTTTACACATATATATTCCGTTCTTACACATATATATTCTGTTATTACACATATATATTTCGTTCTTACACGTATATATTCCGTTCTTACACCTATATATTCCGTTCTTACACATATATATTCTGTTCATACACATGTATTTTGTTCTTACGCATATATATTCCGTTCTTTCGCATATATATTCAGTTTTACGCATATATATTCAGTTCTTACTCATATATTTTCAGTTCTTACACGTATATATTGAGTTCTTACACATATACATTCAGTTCTTACGCATATATATTCCGTTGTTACACATATATATTCCGTTCTTACGCATATATATTCCGTTCTTACACATATATATTCAGTTCTTACACATATATATTCAGTTGTTACACATATATATTCCGTTCTTACACATATATATTCCGTTCTTACACTTACATCTTTCGTTCTCACGCATATATATTCCGTTCTTACGCATATATGTTCAGTTCTTACGCATATATATTCAGTTCTTACGCATATATTCCGTTCTTACACATATATATTCCGTTCTTACGCATATATATTCTTACACATATAATCCGTTCTTACACATATATATTCCGTTCTTACACATATATATTCCGTTTTAACGCAGATATATGCTGTTCTTACACATGTATATACCGTCCTTACACATATATTCCGTTCTTACACGTATATATCTTCCGTTCTTACACATGTATATATATTCAGTTCTTACACATATATATTCCGTTCTTACACGTATTTATTCCGTTCTTACACATATATATTCCGTTCTTACACATATATATTCAGTTCTTACACATATATATTCACTTCTTACACATATATATTCAGTTCTTACACATATATATTCACTTCTTACACATATATATTCACTTCTTACACATATATATTCACTTCTTACACATATATATTCCGTTCTTACACATATATATTCAGTTCTTACACATATATATTCAGTTCTTGTACATATATAATCAGCTTTTACACATATATATTCCGTTTTTACACGTACATATTCCGTTCTTACACATATATATTCCGTTCTTACACATATATATTCCGTTCTTACGCATATATATTCCGTTCTTACGCATATATATTCCGTTCTTACACATATATATTCTGTACTTACACGTACATATTCCGTTCTGACATGTATATATTCCGTTCTTACACATATATATTCCGTTCTTACTCATATATATTCTGTCCTTATTCAGTTATTATGCATATATATTCATTTCTTACAAATATATATTCAGTTCTTACGCATATGTTCAGTTCTTACGCATATATGTTCAGTTCTTACGCATATATATTCCGTTCTAATGCATATATATTCCGTTCTTACACTTATATATTCCGTTCTTTCACGTATATATTCCGTTCTTACACGTATTTATTCCGTTCTTACACATATATCCCGTTCTTTCACATATATATTCAGTTCTTACACATATTCATTCACTTCTTACACATATATATCCCGTTCTTACACATATATATTCCGTTCTTACACATATATATTCCGTTCTTACACATATATATTCCGTTCTAACGCATAAATTTTCCGTTCTTACACATATATATTCCGTTCTTACACGTATATATTCCGTTCTTACACGTATATATTATGTTCTTACACATATATATTCCGTTTTTACACATATATATTCCGTTCTTACGCATATATATTCTTACACATATATTCCGTTCTTACACATAAATATTCAGTTCTTACACATAAATATTCCGTTCTTACACATATATATTCCGTTCTTACGCATATATATTCAGTTCTTACGCATATATATTCCGTTCATACGCATTTATTATCAGTTCTTACAGATATATATTCCGTTCTTACAGATATATATTCCGTTCTTACACATATATATTCCGTTCTTACACATATATATTTCGTTCTTACACATATATATTCCGTTCTTACGTATATACGTTCTTACACATATATATTCAGTTCTTACGCATATATATTCAGTTCTTACGCATATATATTCAGTTCTTACACATATATATTCAGTTTTACGTATATATATTCAGTTCTTACGCATATATATTCAGTTCTTACGCATATATATTCAGTGCTTACGCATATATATTCAGTTCTTACATATATATATTTAGCTCTTACACATATATATTCAGTTCTTACACATATATATTCAGTTCTTACACATATATATTCCGTTTTTACACATATATATTCCGCTCTTACACATATATATTCTGTTATTACACATATATATTCCGTTCTTACACGTATATATTCCGTTCTTACACCTATATATTCCGTTCTTACACATATATATTCTGTTCATACACATGTATTTTGTTCTTACGCATATATATTCCGTTCTTTCGCATATATATTCAGTTTTACGCATATATATTCAGTTCTTACTCATATATTTTCAGTTCTTACACGTATATATTGAGTTCTTACACATATATATTCAGTTCTTACGCATATATATTCCGTTGTTACACATATATATTCCGTTCTTACGCATATATATTCCGTTCTTACACATATATATTCAGTTCTTACACATATATATTCAGTTGTTACACATATATATTCCGTTCTTACACATATATATTCCGTTCTTACACTTACATCTTCCGTTCTCACGCATATATATTCCGTTCTTACGCAGATATATTCCGTTCTTACACATGTATATACCGTCCTTACACATATATTCCGTTCTTACACGTATATATCTTCCGTTCTTACACATATATATATATTCAGTTTTTACACATATATATTCCGTTCTTACACGTATTTATTCCGTTCTTACACATATATATTCCGTTCTTACACTTATATATTCAGTTCTTACACATATATATTCACTTCTTACACATATATATTCAGTTCTTACACATATATATTCACTTCTTACACATATATATTCAGTTCTTACACATATATATTCACTTCTTACACATATATATTCCGTTCTTACACATATATATTCAGTTCTTACACATATATATTCAGTTCTTGTACATATATAATCAGCTTTTACACATATATATTCCGTTCTTACACGTACATATTCCGTTCTTACACATATATATTCCGTTCTTACACATATATATTCCGTTCTTACGCATATATATTCCGTTCTTACACATATATATTCTGTACTTACACGTACATATTCCGTTCTTACATGTATATATTCCGTTCTTACACATATATATTCCGTTCTTACTCATATATATTCCGTCCTTATTCAGTTATTATGCATATATATTCATTTCTTACAAATATATATTCAGTTCTTACGCATATGTTCAGTTCTTACGCATATATGTTCAGTTCTTACGCATATATATTCCGTTCTAATGCATATATATTCCGTTCTTACACTTATATATTCCGTTCTTTCACGTATATATTCCGTTCTTACACGTATTTATTCCGTTCTTACACATATATCCCGTTCTTTCACATATATATTCAGTTCTTACACATATTGATTCACTTCTTACACATATATATCCCGTTCTTACACATATATATTCCGTTCTTACACATATATATTCCGTTCTTACACATATATATTCCGTTCTAACGCATAAATATTCCGTTCTTACACATATATATTCCGTTCTTACACGTATATATTCCGTTCTTACACGTATATATTATGTTCTTACA
>JAWPHD010021324.1:0-28607 GCA_037043455.1 Cyrtodaria siliqua | reverse complement strand
TACGCATATATGTTCTGTTCTTATGCATATATATTCAGTTCTTACACATATATATCCAGTTCTTACCCATATATATTCAGTTTTTACGCATATATATTCAGTTCTTACACATATATATTCACTTCTTACACATATATATTCACTTCTTACGCATATATATTCAGTTCTTACGCATATATGTTCAGTTCTTATGCATATATATTCAGTTCTTACACATATATATTCAGTTCTTAAGCATATATATTCAGTTCTTACACATATATATACAATTAGTACACATATATATTCAGTTCTTACACATATATATTCAGTTCTTACACATATATATTCAGTTCTTACGCATATATATTCAGTTCTTACACATATATATTCACTTCTTACGCATATATATTCAGTTCTTACGCATATATGTTCAGTTCTTACACATATATATTCACTTCTTAAGCATATATATTCAGTTCTTACACATATATATTCAGTTCTTACACATATATATTCAGTTCTTACATATATATATTCAGTTCTTACACATATATATTCAGTTCTTACGAATATATATTCAGTTCTTACACATATATATTCACTTCTTACGCATATATATTCAGTTCTTACGCATATATGTTCAGTTCTTACACATATATATTCAGTTCTTACGCATATATATTCACTTCTTACGCATCTATATTCAGTTCTTACGCATATATGTTCAGTTGTGACACATATATTTTCAGTTGTTACACATATATATTCAGTTCTTACGCACATATAATCAGTTCTTACACATATATATTCAGTTCTTACACTTATATATTCAGTTCTTACGCATATATATTAAGTTCTTACACATATATATTCACTTCTTACACATATATATTTAGTTCTTACACATATATATTCAATTCTTACGCATATATTTTCAGTTCTTACGCATATATGTTCTTTTCTTATGCATATATATTCAGTTCTTACACATATATATTCAGTTCTTACACATATATATTCAGTTCTTACGCATATATATTCAGTTCTTACACATATATATTCACTTCTTACACATATATATTCACTTCTTCGCATATATATTCAGTTCTTACGCATATCTGTTCAGTTCTTATGTATATATATTCAGTTCTTACGCATATATATTCAGTTCTAACGAATATATATTCAGTTCTTACGCATATATATTCAGTACTTACGCATATATATTCAGTTCTTACACATATATATTTAAGTTCTTACGCATATATATTCAGTTCTTACACATATATATTCAGTTCTTACACATATATATTCACTTCTTACGCATATATATTCAGTTCTTACGCATATATATTTAGTTCTTACACATATATATTCAGTTCTTTCGCATATATATTCAGTTCTTACACATATATATTCAGTTCTTACACATATATATTCAGTTCTTACACATATATATTCAGTTCTTACGCATATATATTCAGTTCTTACACATATATATTCACTTCTTACGCATATATATTCAGTTCTTACGCATATATGTTCAGTTCTTACACATATATATTCAGTTCTTACACATATATATTCAGTTCTTTCACATATATATTCAGTTCTTACACATATATATTCAGTTCTAACACATATATATTCAGTTCTTATGCATATATATTCAGTTCTTACGCATATATATTCAGTTCTTACGCATATATATTCAGTTCTTACGCAGATATATTCAGTTCTTACACATATATATTCAGTTCTTACACATAAATATTCAGTTCTTACACCTATATATTCAGTTCTTACGCATATATAATCAGTTCTTACACATATATATTCAGTTCTTACACATATATATTCAATTCTTACATTATATATTCAGTTCTTACGCATATATATTCAGTTTTTACACATATATATTCAGTTCTTACACATATATATTCAGTTCTTACACATATATATTCAATTCTTACACATATATATTCAGTTCTTACGCATATATATTCAGTTCTTACACATATATATTCACTTCTTACGCATATATATTCAGTTCTTACGCATATATGTTCAGTTCTTACACATATATATTCAGTTCTTACACATATATATTCAGTTCTTACACATATATATTCAGTTCTTACACATATATATTCAGTTCTAACACATATATATTCAGTTCTTATGCATATATATTCAGTTCTTACGCATATATATTCAGTTCTTACGCATATATATTCAGTTCTTACGCAGATATATTCAGTTCTTACACATATATATTCAGTTCTTACACATAAATATTCAGTTCTTACACTTATATATTCAGTTCTTACGCATATATAATCAGTTCTTACACATATATATTCAGTTCTTACACATATATATTCAATTCTTACATTATATATTCAGTTCTTACGCATATATATTCAGTTCTTACACATATATATTCAGTTCTTACACATATATATTCAGTTCTTACACATATATATTCAATTCTTACGCATATATATTCAGTTCTTACGCATATATGTTCAGTTATTATGCATATATATTCAGTTCTTACACATATATATATTCAGTTCTTAAGCATATATATCAGTTCTTACACATATATATTCAGTTCTTACACATATATATACTCAGTTCTTACACATATATATTTAGTTCTTACACATATATATTCAGTTCTTACGCATATATATTCAGTTCTTACACATATATATTCACTTCTTACGACGCATATATATTCAGTTCTTACGGATGTATGTTCAGTTCTTACACATATATATTCAGTTGTTACACATATATATTCAGTTCTTACACATATATTCACTTCTTACGCATATATATATAGTTCTTACGCATATATGTTCAGTTCTTATGCATATATATTCAGTTCTTACACATATATATTCAGTTCTTACACATATATATTCAGTTCTTACACAGATATATTCAGTTCTTACACATATATATTCAGTTCTTACGCATATATATTCAGTTCTTACGCATATATATTCAGTTCTTACACATATATATTCAGTTCTTACACTTATATATTTAGTTCTTACGCATATATATTCAGTTCTTACACATATATATTCTGTTCTTACGCATATATATTCAGTTCTTACACATATATATTCAGTTCTTACGCATATATATTCAGTTCTTAAGCATATATATTCAGTTCTTACACATATATATTCAGTTCTTACACATATATATTCAGTTCTTACACATATAAATTCAGTTCTTACACATATATATTCACTTCTTACGCATATATATTCAGTTCTTACGCATATATGTTCAGTTCTTACACATATATATTCAGTTGTTACACATATATATTCAGTTCTTACACATATATTCACTTCTTACGCATATATATATAGTTCTTACGCATATATGTTCAGTTCTTAGGCGTATATATTCAGTTCTTACACATATATATTCAGTTCTTACACATATATATTCAGTTCTTACACATATATATTCAGTTCTTACACATATATATTCAGTTCTTACGCAGATATATTCAGTTCTTACACATATATATTCAGTTCTTACACATATATATTCAGTTCTTACACTTATATATTCAGTTCTAACGCATATATATTCAGTTATTACGCATATATATTCAGTTCTTACACATATATATTCAGTTCTTACTCATATATATTCAGTTCTTATGCATATATATTCAGTTCTTACGCATATAAATTCAGTTCTTACACACATATATTCAGTTCTTACACATATATATTCAATTCTTACATTATATATTCAGTTCTTACGCATATATATTCAGTTTTTACACATATATATTCAGTTCTTACACATATATATTCAGTTCTTACACATATATATTCACTTCTTACGCATATATATTCAGTTCTTACGCATATATGTTCAGTTCTTATGCATAAGTATTCAGTTCTTACACATACATTTTCAGTTCTTAAGCATATATATTCAGTTCTTACACATATATATTCAGTTCTTACACATATATATTCAGTTCTTACCCCATATATATTCAGTTCTTACACATATATATTCAGTTCTTACGCATATATATTCAGTTCTTACACATATATATTCACTTCTTACGCATATATATTCAGTTCTTACGCATATATGTTCAGTTCTTACACATATATATTCAGTTGTTACACATATATATTCAGTTCTTACACATATATTCACTTCTTACGCATATATATATAGTTTTTACGAAAATATGTTCAGTTCATATGCATATATATTCAGTTCTTACGCATATATATTCAGTTCTTACACATATATATTCAGTTCTTACGCATATATATTCAGTTCTTAAACATATATATTCAGTTCTTACACATATATATTCAGTTCTTACACATATATATTCAGTTCTTACACATATATTCATTTCTTACGCATATATATTCAGTTCTTACGCATATATGTTCAGTTCTTATGTATATATATTCAGTTCTTACGCATATATATTCAGTTCTTACACATATATATTCACTTCTTACGCATATATATTCAGTTCTTACGCATATATGTACAGTTCTTATGTATATATATTCAGTTCTTACGCATATATATTCAGTTCTAACGAATATATATTCAGTTCTTACGCATATATATTCAGTTCTAACAAATATATATTCAGTTCTTACACATATATATTCAGTTCTAACGAATATATATTCAGTTCTTACGCATATATATTCAGTTCTTACACATATATATTCAGTTCTTACACTTATATATTCAGTTCTTACACTTATATATTCAGTTCTTACGCATATATATTCAGTTCTTACACATATATATTCAGTTCTTACGCATATATATTCAGTTCTTACGCATGTATATTCAGCTATTATGCATATATCTTCAGTTCTTACGCACATATATTCAGTTCTTACACATATATATTCAGTTCTTACACTTATATATTCAGTTCTTACGCATATATATTACGTTCTTACACATATATATTCACTTCTTACACATATATATTCAATTCTTACACATATATATTCACTTCTTACGCATATATATTCAGTTCTTACGCATATATATTCAGTTCTTACACATATATATTCACTTCTTACACATATATATTCACTTCTTACGCATATATATTCAGTACTTACGCATATATATTCAGTTCTTACACATATATATTTAGTTCTTACGCATTAATATTCAGTTCTTACGCATATATATTCAGTTCTTACGCATATATATTCAGTTCTTACACATATATATTCAGTTCTTACACATATCTTTTCAGTTGTTACACTTATATATTCAGTTCTTACGCATATATTTTCAGTTCTTACGCATATATATTCAGTTCTTACACATATATATTCAGTTCTTACGCATATATATTCAGTTCTTATGCATATATATTCAGTTCTTACGCATATATATTCAGTTCTTACACATATATATTCAATTCTTACATTTATATATTCAGTTCTTACGCATATATATTCAGTTCTTACACATATATATTCAGTTCTTACACATATATATTCAGTTCTTACACATATATATTCACTTCTTACGCATATATATTCAGTTCTTACGCATATATGTTCAGTTCTTATGCATATATATTCAATTCTTACACATATATGTTCATTTCTTACGCATATATATTCAGTTCTTACACATATATATTCAGTTCTTACACATATATATTCAGTTCTTACACATATATATATTCACGTCTTACGCATATATATTCAGTTTTTACGCATATATTTAGTTCTTACACATATATATTCAGTTTTAACGCATATATATTCAGTTCTTACACATATATATTCAGTTCTTACGCATATAAATATTCACTTCTTACGCATATATATTCAGTTCTCACACATATATATTCAGTTCTTACACATATATATTCAGTTCTTACACATATATATTCAGTTCTTACACATATATATTCACCTCTTACGCATATATATTCAGTTCTTACGCATATATGTTCAGTTCTTACACATATATATTCAGTTGTTACACATATATATTCAGTTCTTACACATATATTCACTTCTTACGCATATATATATAGTTCTTACGCATATATGTTCAGTTCTTATGCATAACTATTCAGTTCTTACACATATATATTCAGTTCTTACACATATATATTCAGTTCTTACACATATATATTCAGTTCTTACATATATATTCAGTTCTTACACATATATATTCAGTTCTTACACATATATATTCAGTTCTTACACATATATATTCAGTTCTTACGCATATATATTCAGTTCTTACGCATATATATTCACTTCTTAGGCATATATATTCAGTTCTTAAACATATATATTCACTTCTTACACATATATATTCAGTTCTTACACATATATATTCAGTTCTTACACATGTATATTCAGTTCTTACATATATATTCATTTCTTACGCATATATTCAGTTCTTACGCATATATGTTCAGTTCTTATGCATATATATTCAGTTCTTACACATATATATTCAGTTCTTACACATATATATTCAGTTCTTACACATATATATTCAGTTCTTACACATATATATATATTTAGTTCTTACGCATATATATTCAGTTCTTACACATATATATTCAGTTCTTACACATATATTCATTTCTTACGCATATATATTCAGTTCTTACGCATATATGTTCAGTTCTTATGTATATATATTCAGTTCTTATGCATATATATTCAGTTCTTACACATATATATTCACTTCTTACGCATATATATTCAGTTCTTACGCATATATGTTCAGTTCTTATGTATATATATTCAGTTCTTACGCATATATATTCAGCTCTTATGCATATATATTCAGTTCTTACTCATATATATTCAGTTCTTACACATATATATTCAGTTCTTACACATATATATTCAGTTCTTACACTTATATATTCAGTTCTTACACTTATATATTCAGTTCTTACGCATATATATTCAGTTCTTACACATATATATTCAGTTCTTACGCATATATATTCAGTTCTTACGCATGTATATTCAGCTATTATGCATATATCTTCAGTTCTTACGCACATATTTTCAGTTCTTACACATATATATTCAGTTCTTACACTTATATATTCAGTTCTTACGCATATATATTAAGTTCTTACACATATATATTCACTTCTTACACATATATATTCAGTTCTTACACATATATATTCACTTCTTACGCATATATATTCAGTTCTTACGCATATATGTTCTGTTTTTATGCATATATATTCAGTTCTTACACATATATATTCACTTCTTACACATATATATTCACTTCTTACGCATATATATTCAGTTCTTACGCATATATGTTCAGTTCTTATGTATATATATTCAGTTCTTACGCATATATATTCAGTTCTTACACATATATATTCACTTCTTACGCATATATATTCAGTTCTTACGCATATATGTTCAGTTCTTATGTATATATATTCCTTTCTTACGCATATATATTCAGTTCTAACGAATATATATTCAGTTCTTACGCATATATATTCAGTTCTAACACATATATATTTAGTTCTAACGCATATATATTCAGCTCTTAAGCATATATATTCAGTTCTTACGCATATATATTCAGTTCTTACGCATATATGTTCAGTTCTTATGTATATATATTCAGTTCTTACGCATATATATTCAGTTTTAACACATATATATTCAGTTCTTACGCATATATATTCAGTTCTTACACATATATATTCAGTTCTTACACATATATATTCAGTTCTTACACTTATATTTTCAGTTCTTACACTTATATATTCAGTTCTTACGCATATATATTCAGTTCTTACACATATATATTCAGTTCTTACGCATATATATTCAGTTCTTACGCATGTATATTCAGCTATTATGCATATATCATCAGTTCTTACGCACATATATTCAGTTCTTACACATATATATTCAGTTCTTACACTTATATATTCAGTTCTTACGCATATATATTAAGTTCTTACACATATATATTCACTTCTTACACATATATATTCAGTTCTTACACATATATATTCACTTCTTACGCATATATATTCAGTTCTTACGCATATATGTTCTGTTTTTATGCATATATATTCAGTTCTTACACATATATATTCACTTCTTACACATATATATTCACTTCTTACGCATATATATTCAGTACTTACGCATATATATTCAGTTCTTACACATATATATTTAGTTCTTACGCATATATATTCAGTTCTTACGCATATATATTCAGTTCTTACGCATATATATTCAGTTCTTACACATATATATTCAGTTCTTACACATATCTATTCAGTTCTTACACTTATATATTCAGTTCTTACGCATATATTTTCAGTTCTTACGCATATATATTCAGTTCTTACACATATATATTCAGTTCTTACGCATATATATTCAGTTCTTATGCATATATATTCAGTTCTTACGCATATATATTCAGTTCTTACACATATATATTCAATTCTTACATTTATATATTCAGTTCTTACGCATATATATTCAGTTCTTACACATATATATTCAGTTCTTACACATATATAATCAGTTCTTACACATATATTCACTTCTTACGCATATATATTCAGTTCTTACGCATATATGTTCAGTTCTTATGCATAAATATTCAGTTCTTACACATATATATTCAGTTCTTACACATATATATTGAGTTCTTACACATATATATTCAGTAATTACACATATATATTCAGTTCTTACACATATATATTCAGTTCTTACGCATATATATTCAGTTCTTACACATATATATTCAGTTCTTACGCATATATATTCAGTTCTTACACATATATATTCAGTTCTTACACTTATATATTCAGTTCTTAGGCATATATATTCAGTTCTTACACATATATATTCAGTTCTTACACATATATATTCAGTTCTTGCGCATATATATTCAGTTCCTAATCATATATGTTCAGTTCTTATGCACATATATATTTAGTTCTTACGCATATATATTCAGTTCTTACGCATACATATTCAGTTCTTACGCATATATATTCAGTTCTTACACATATATTCAGTTCTTACACATATATATTCAGTTCTTACACATATATATTCAATTCTTACGCATATATATTCAGTTCTTACACATATATATTCAGTTCTTACGCATATATATTCAGCTCTTATGCATATATATTCAGTTCTTACGCATATATATTCAGTTCTTACGCATATATATTCAGTTCTTACACATATATATTCAGTTCTTACACATATATATTCAGTTCTAACGCATATATATTCAGTTCTAACGCATGTATATTCAGTTCTTACGCATATATATTCAGTTCTTACGCATATATATTCAGTTCTTACACATATATATTCAGTTCTTACGCATAAATATTCACTTCTTACGCATATATATTCAGTTATTAGCCATATATGTTCAGTTCTTATGCTTATATATTCAGTTCTTATGCATATATATTCAGTTCTTACACATATATATTCAGTTCTTACACATATATAATCAGTTCTTACGCATATATATTCAGTTCTTACACATATATATTCAGTTCTTACGCATATATATTCAGTTCTTATGCATATATATTTAGCTCTTATGCATATATATTCAGTTCTTACGCATATATATTCAGTTCTTACACATATATATTCAGTTCTTACACATATATATTCAGTTCTAACGCATATATATTCAGTTCTGACGCATATATATTCAGTTATTACGCATATATATTCAGTTCTTACGCATATATATTCAGTTCTTACACATATATATTCAGTTCTTACGCATAAATATTCACTTCTTACGCATATATATTCAGTTATTATGCATATATGTTCAGTTCTTATGCTTATATATTCAGTTCTTATGCATATATATTCAGTTCTTACACATATATATTCAGTTCTTACACATATATAATCAGTTCTTACGCATATATATTCAGTTCTTACACATATATATTCAGTTCTTACGCATATATATTCAGTTCTTATGCATATTCAGTTCTTACGCATATATATTCAGTTCTTACACATATATATTCAGTTATTATGCATATTCAGTTCTTACGCATATATATTCAGTTCTCACACATATATATTCAGTTCTTACACATAAATATTCACTTCTTACGCATATATATTCAGTTCTTACGCATATATGTTCAGTTCTTATGCATATATATTCAGTTCTTACGCATATATATTCAGTTCTAACGCATATATATTCAGTTCATACGCATATATATTCAGTTCTTACACATATATATTCAGTTCTTACACATATATATTCAGCTCTTATGCATATATATTCAGTTCTTACGCATATATATTCAGTTCTTACGCATATATATTCAGTTCTTACACATATATATTCAGTTCTTACACATATATATTCAGTTCTAACGCATATATATTCAGTTCTAACGCATGTATATTCAGTTCTTACGCATATATATTCAGTTCTTACGCATATATATTCAGTTCTTACACATATATATTCAGTTCTTACGCATAAATATTCACTTCTTACGCATATATATTCAGTTATTAGCCATATATGTTCAGTTCTTATGCTTATATATTCAGTTCTAACGCATATATATTCAGTTCTAACGCATGTATATTCAGTTTTTACGCATATATATTCAGTTCTTACGCATATATATTCAGTTCTTACACATATATATTCAGTTCTTACGCATAAATATTCACTTCTTACGCATATATATTCAGTTATTAGCCATATATGTTCAGTTCTTATGCTTATATATTCAGTTCTTATGCATATATATTCAGTTCTTACACATATATATTCAGTTCTTACACATATATAATCAGTTCTTACGCATAAATATTCAGTTCTTACGCATATATGTTCAGTTCTTTTGCATATATATTCAGTTCTTACGCATATATATTCAGTTCTAACGCATATATATTCAGTTCTTACGCATATATATTCAGTTCTTACGGATATATATTCAGTTCTTACACATATCTATTCAGTTCTTACGCATATATATTCAGTTCTTACACATATATATTCAGTCCTTATGTATATATATTCAGTTCTTACGCATATATATTCAGTTCTTACACATATATATTCAGTTCTTACACATATATATTCAGTTCTTACAAATATATATTCAGTTCTTACGCATATATATTCAGTTCTTACGCATATATATTCAGTTCTTACACATATATATTCAGTTCTTACACATATATATTCAGTTCTTACGCATATATATTCAGTTCTTACACATATATATTTACTTCTTACACATATATATTCACTTCTTATGTATATATATTCAGTTCTTACGCATATATATTCAGTTCTTACACATATATATTCAGTTCTTACACATATATATTCAGTTCTTACGCATAAATATTCAGTTCTTACACATATATATTCACTTCTTACACATATATATTCATTTCTTACGCATATATAATCACTTCTTACACATATATATTCAGTTATTACACATATATATTCAGTTCTTACGCATAAATATTCAGTTCTAACACATATATATTCACTTCTTACACATATATATTCACTTCTTACGCATATATATTTAGTTCTTACGCATATATATTCAGTTCTTACGCATATATATTCAGTTCTTACACATATATATTCAGTTCTTACGCATATATATTCAGTTCTTACACATATATATTCAGTTCTTACACATATATATTCACTTCTTACACATATATATTAAATTCTAACGCATATATATTCAGTTCTTACACATATCTATTCAGTTCTTACGCATATATATTCAGTTCTTACACATATATATTCAGTCCTTATGCATATATATTCAGTTCTTACGCATATATATTCAGTTCTTACACATATATATTCAGTTCTTACACATATATATGCAGTTCTTACAAATATATATTCAGTTCTTACGCATATATATTCAGTTCTTACGCATATATATTCAGTTCTTACACATATATATTCAGTTCTTACACATATATATTCAGTTCTTAAGCATATATATTCAGTTCTTACACATATATATTTACTTCTTACACAAATATATTCACTTCTTACGCATATATATTCACTTCTTACGCATATATATTCAGTTCTTACACATATATATTCAGTTCTTACACATATATATTCAGTTCTTACGCATATATATTCAGTTCTTACACATATATATTCACTTCTCACACATATATATTCACTTCTTACGCATATATATTTAGTTCTTACGCATATATATTCAGTTCTTACACATATATATTCACTTCTTACGCATATATATTCAGTTCTTACGCAAATATATTCAGTTCTTACACATATATATTCAGTTCTTACGCATATATGTTCAGTTCTTATGTATATATATTCAGTTCTACGCATATATATTCAGTTCTAACGAATATATATTCAGTTCTTACGCATATATATTCAGTACTTACGCATATATATTCAGTTCTTACACATATATATTTAGTTCTTACGCATATATATTCAGTTCTTACGCATACATATTCAGTTCTTACGCATATATATTCAGTTCTTACACATATATTCAGTTCTTACACATATATATTCAGTTCTTACACATATATATTCAGTTCTTACGCATATATATTCAGTTCTTACACATATATATTCAGTTCTTACGCATATATATTCAGCTCTTATGCATATATATTCAGTTCTTACACATATATATTCAGTTCTTACACATATATAATCAGTTCTTACGCATATATATTCAGTTCTTACACATATATATTCAGTTCTTACGCATATATATTCAGTTCTTATGCATATATATTTAGCTCTTATGCATATATATTCAGTTCTTACGCATATATATTCAGTCTTACACATATATATTCAGTTCTTACACATATATATTCAGTTCTAACGCATATATATTCAGTTCTGACGCATATATATTCAGTTCTTACACATATCTATTCAGTTCTTACGCATATATTCAGTTCTTACATATATATATTCAGTCCTTATGCATATATATTCAGTTCTTACACATATATATTCAGTTCTTACACATATATATTCAGTTCTTACACATATATATTCAGTTCTTACGCATATATATTCAGTTCTTACGCATATATATTCAGTTCTTACACATATATATTCAGTTCTTACACATATATATTCAGTTTTTACGCATATATATTCATTTCTTACACATATATATTTACTTCTTACACATATATATTCACTTCTTATGCATATATATTCAGTTCTTACGCATATATATTCAGTTCTTACACATATATATTCAGTTCTTACAAATATATATTCAGTTCTTATGCATAAATATTCAGTTCTTACACATATATATTCACTTCTTACTCATATATATTCACTTCTTACGCATATATATTTAGTTCTTACGCATATATATTCAGTTCTTACACATATATATTCAGTTCTTACACATATATATTCAGTTCTAACGCATATATATTCAGTTCTAACGCATATATATTCAGTTCTTACGCATATATATTCAGTTCTTACACATATATATTCAGTTCTTACGCATAAATATTCACTTCTTACACATATATAATCAGTTATTAGCCATATATGTTCAGTACTTATGCTTATATATTCAGTTCTTATGCATATATATTTAGTTCTTACACATATATATTCAGTTCTTACACATATATAATCAGTTCTTACGCATATATATTCAGTTCTTACACATATATATTCAGTTCTTACGCATATATATTCAGTTCTTATGCATATTCAGTTCTTACGCATATATATTCAGTTCTTACACATATATATTCAGTTATTATGCATATTCAGTTCTTACGCATATATATTCAGTTCTTACACATATATATTCAGTTCTTACACATATATATTCAGTTCTTACGCATAAATATTCACTTCTTACGCATATATATTCAGTTCTTACGCATATATGTTCAGTTCTTATTCATATATATTCAGTTCTTACGCATATATATTCAGTTCTAACGCATATATATTCAGTTCTTACGCATATATATTCAGTTCTTACGCATATATATTCAGTTCTTACACATATATATTCATTTTTACGCATAAATATTCACTTCTTACGCATATATATTCAGTTCTTACGCATATTTGTTCAGTTCTTATGCATGTATATTCAGTTCTTACGCATATATATTCAGTTCTAACGCATATATATTCAGTTCTTACGCATATATATTCAGTTCTTACGGATATATATTCAGTTCTTACACGAATCTATTCAGTTCTTACGCATATATATTCAGTTCTTACACATATATATTCAGTCCTTATGCATATATATTCAGTTCTTACGCATATATATTCAGTTCTTACACATATATATTCAGTTCTTACACATATATATTCAGTTCTTACAAATATATATTCAGTTCTTACGCATATATATTCAGTTCTTACGCATATATGTTCAGTTCTTATGCATATATATTCAGTTCTTACGCATATATATTCAGTTCTAACGCATATATATTCAGTTCTTACGCATATATATTCAGTTCTTACGGATATATATTCAGTTCTTACACATATCTATTCAGTTCTTACGCATATATATTCAGTTCTTACATATATATATTCAGTCCTTATGCATATATATTCATCTCTTACACATATATATTCAGTTCTTACACATATATATTCAGTTCTTACGCATATATATTCAGTTCTTACGCATATATATTCAGTTCTTACACATATATATTCAGTTCTTACACATATATATTCAGTTCTTACGCATATATATTCATTTCTTACACATATATATTTACTTCTTACACATATATATTCACTTCTTATGCATATATATTCAGTTCTTACGCATATATATTCAGTTCTTACACATATATATTCAGTTCTTACACATATATATTCAGTTCTTACGCATAAATATTCAGTTCTTACACATATATATTCACTTCTTACTCATATATATTCACTTCTTACGCATATATATTTAGTTCCTACGCATATATATTCAGTTCTTACACATATATATTCAGTTCTTACACATATATATTCAGTTCTAACGCATATATATTCAGTTCTAACGCATATATATTCAGTTCTTACGCATATATATTCAGTTCTTACACATATATATTCAGTTCTTACGCATAAATATTCACTTCTTACGCATATATAATCAGTTATTAGCCATATATGTTCAGTTCTTATGCTTATATATTCAGTTCTTATGCATATATATTTAGTTCTTACACATATATATTCAGTTCTTACACATATATAATCAGTTCTTACGCATATATATTCAGTTCTTACACATATATATTCAGTTCTTACGCATATATATTCAGTTCTTATGCATATTCAGTTCTTACGCATATATATTCAGTTCTTACACATATATATTCAGTTATTATGCATATTCAGTTCTTACGCATATATATTCAGTTCTTACACATATATATTCAGTTCTTACACATATATATTCAGTTCTTACGCATAAATATTCACTTCTTACGCATATATATTCAGTTCTTACGCATATATGTTCAGTTCTTATTCATATATATTCAGTTCTTACGCATATATATTCAGTTCTAACGCATATATATTCAGTTCTTACGCATATATATTCAGTTCTTACGCATATATATTCAGTTTTTACACATATCTATTCAGTTCTTACGCATAAATATTCACTTCTTACGCATATATATTCAGTTCTTACGCATATATGTTCAGTTCTTATGCATATATATTCAGTTCTTACGCATATATATTCAGTTCTAACGCATATATATTCAGTTCTTACGCATATATATTCAGTTCTTACGCATATATATTCAGTTCTTACACATATCTGTTCAGTTCTTACGCATATATATTCACTTCTTACACATATATATTCAGTTCTTACACTTATATATTCAGTTATTACGCATATATATTCAGTTTTTAAACATATATATTCAGTTCTTACACATATATCCAGTTCTTACATATACATTTTTAGTTCTTACACATATATATTCACTTCTTACGCATATATATTCAGTTCTTACGCATATATGTTCAGTTCTTATGTATATATATTCAGTTCTTACGCATATATATTCAGTAATTACACATATATATTCAGTTCTTACACATATATATTTAGTTCTTACGCATATATATTCAGTTCTTACGCATATATATTCAGTTCTTACGCATATATATTCAGTTCTTACACATATATTCAGTTCTTACACATATATATTCAGTTCTTACACATATATATTCAGTTCTTACTCATATATATTCAGTTCTTACACATATATATTCAGTTCTTTCGCATATATATTCAGCTCTTATGCATATATATTTAGTTCTTACGAATATATATTTAGTTCTAACGCATATATATTCAGTTCTAAGTCATATATATTCAGTTCTTACGCATATATATTCAGTTCTTACGCATATATATTCAGTTCTTACACATATATATTCAGTTCTTATGCATAAATATTAACTCCTTACGCATATATATTCAGTTCTAACGCATATATGTTCAGTTCTTATGCATATATATTCAGTTCTTACGCATATATATTCAGTTCTAACGCATATATATTCAGTTCTTACGCATATATATTCAGTTCTTACGGATATATATTCAGTTCTTACACATATCTATTCAGTTCTTACGCATATATATTCAGTTCTTACACATATATATTCAGTCATTATGCATATATATTCAGTTCTTACGCATATATATTCAGTTCCTACGCATATATATTCAGTTCTTACACATATATATTCAGTTCTTACACATATATATTCACTTCTTACACATATATATTAAATTCTAACGCATATATATTCAGATCTTACGCATATATGTTCAGTTCTTATATATATATATTCAGTTCTTACGCATATATATTCAGCTCTAACGAATATATATTCAGTTCTTACGCATATATATTCAGTACTTTCGCATATATATTCAGTTCTTACACATATATATTTATTTCTTACGCATATATATTCAGTTCTTACACATATATATTCACTTCTCACACATATATGTTCACTTCTTACGCATATATATTTAGTTCTTACGCATATATATTCAGTTCTTACACATATATATTCACTTCTTACGCATATATATTCAGTTCTTACGCAAATATATTCAGTTCTTACACATATATATTCAGTTCTTACGCATATATATTCAGTTCTTACGCATATATGTTCAGTTCTTATGTATATATATTCAGTTCTACGCATATATATTCAGTTCTAACGAATATATATTCAGTTCTTACGCATATATATTCAGTACTTACGCATATATATTCAGTTCTTACACATATATATTTAGTTCTTACGCATATATATTCAGTTCTTACGCATACATATTCAGTTCTTACGCATATATATTCAGTTCTAACACATATATTCCGTTCTTACACATATATATTCAGTTCTTACACATATATATTCAGTTCTTACGCATATATATTCAGTTCTTACACATATATATTCAGTTCTTACGCATATATATTCAGTTCTTACACATATATATTCAGTTCTTACGCATAAATATTCACTTCTTACGCATATATAATCAGTTATTAGCCATATATGTTCAGTTCTTATGCTTATATATTCAGTTCTTATGCATATATATTTAGTTCTTACACATATATATTCAGTTCTTACACATATATAATCAGTTCTTACGCATATATATTCAGTTCTTACACATATATATTCAGTTCTTACGCATATATATTCAGTTCTTATGCATATTCAGTTCTTACGCATATATATTCAGTTCTTACACATATATATTCAGTTATTATGCATATTCAGTTCTTACGCATATATATTCAGTTCTTACACATATATATTCAGTTCTTACACATATATATTCAGTTCTTACGCATAAATATTCACTTCTTACGCATATATATTCAGTTCTTACGCATATATGTTCAGTTCTTATTCATATATATTCAGTTCTTACGCATATATATTCAGTTCTAACGCATATATATTCAGTTCTTACGCATATATATTCAGTTCTTACGCATATATATTCAGTTTTTACACATATCTATTCAGTTCTTACGCATAAATATTCACTTCTTACGCATATATATTCAGTTCTTACGCATATATGTTCAGTTCTTATGCATATATATTCAGTTCTTACGCATATATATTCAGTTCTAACGCATATATATTCAGTTCTTACGCATATATATTCAGTTCTTACGCATATATATTCAGTTCTTACGCATATATGTTCAGTTCTTACGCATATATATTCACTTCTTACACATATATATTCAGTTCTTACACTTATATATTCAGTTATTACGCATATATATTCAGTTTTTAAACATATATATTCAGTTCTTACACATATATCCAGTTCTTACATATACATTTTTAGTTCTTACACACATATATTCACTTCTTACGCATATATATTCAGTTCTTACGCATATATGTTCAGTTCTTATGTATATATATTCAGTTCTAACGCATATATATTCAGTACTTACACATATATATTCAGTTCTTACACATATATATTTAGTTCTTACGCATATATATTCAGTTCTTACGCATATATATTCAGTTCTTACGCATATATATTCAGTTCTTACACATATATTCAGTTCTTACACATATATATTCAGTTCTTACACATATATATTCAGTTCTTACTCATATATATTCAGTTCTTACACATATATATTCAGTTCTTTCGCATATATATTCAGCTCTTATGCATATATATTTAGTTCTTACGAATATATATTCAGTTCTAACGCATATATATTCAGTTCTAACTCATATATATTCAGTTCTTACGCATATATATTCAGTTCTTACGCATATATATTCAGTTCTTACACATATATATTCAGTTCTTATGCATAAATATTAACTCCTTACGCATATATATTCAGTTCTAACGCATATATGTTCAGTTCTTATGCATATATATTCAGTTCTTACGCATATATTTTCAGTTTTTCCGCATATATATTCAGTTCTTACAGCATATATATTCAGGTTCTCGGATATATATTCAGTTCTTACACATATCTATTCAGTTCTTACGCATATATATTCAGTTCTTACACATATATATTCAGTCATTATGCATATATATTCAGTTCTTACGCATATATATTCAGTTCCTACGCATATATATTCAGTTCTTACACATATATATTCAGTTCTTACACATATATATTCACTTCTTACACATATATATTAAATTCTAACGCATATATATTCAGTTCTTATGCATAAATATTAACTCCTTACGCATATATATTCAGGTCTAACGCATATATGTTCAGTTCTTATGCATATATATTCAGTTCTTACGCATATATATTCAGTTCTAACGCATATATATTCAGTACTTACGCATATATATTCAGTTCTTACGCATATATATTCAGCTCTAACGAATATATATTCAGTTCTTACGCATATATATTCAGTACTTACGCATATATATTCAGTTCTTACACATATATATTTATTTCTTACGCATATATATTCAGTTCTTACACATATATATTCACTTCTCACACATATATATTCACTTCTTACGCATATATATTTAGTTCTTACGCATATATATTCAGTTCTTACACATATATATTCACTTCTTACGCATATATATTCAGTTCTTACGCAAATATATTCAGTTCTTACACATATATATTCAGTTCTTACGCATATATATTCAGTTCTTACGCATATATGTTTAGTTCTTATGTATATATATTCAGTTCTACGCATATATATTCAGTTCTAACGAATATATATTCAGTTCTTACGCATATATATTCAGTACTTACGCATATATATTCAGTTCTTACACATATATATTTAGTTCTTACGCATATATATTCAGTTCTTACGCATACATATTCAGTTCTTACGCATATATATTCAGTTCTTACACATATATTCAGTTCTTACACATATATATTCAGTTCTTACACATATATATTCAGTTCTTACGCATATATATTCAGTTCTTACACATATATATTCAGTTCTTACGCATATATATTCAGCTCTTATGCATATATATTCAGTTCTTACGCATATATATTCAGTTCTTACGCATATATATTCAGTTCTTACACATATATATTCAGTTCTTACACATATATATTCAGTTCTAACGCATATATATTCAGTTCTAACGCATGTATATATAGTTCTTACGCATATATATTCAGTTCTTACGCATATATATTCAGTTCTTACACATATATATTCAGTTCTTACGCATAAATATTCACTTCTTACGCATATATATTCAGTTATTAGCCATATATGTTCAGTTCTTATGCTTATATATTCAGTTCTTATGCATATATATTCAGTTCTTACACATATATATTCAGTTCTTACACATATATATTCAGTTATTATGCATATTCAGTTCTTACGCATATATATTCAGTTCTTACACATATATATTCAGTTCTTACACATATATATTCAGTTCTTACGCATAAATATTCACTTCTTACGCATATATATTCAGTTCTTACGCATATATGTTCAGTTCTTATGCATATATATTCAGTTCTTACGCATATATATTCAGTTCTAACGCATATATATTCAGTTCATACGCATATATATTCAGTTCTTACGCATATATATTCAGTTCTTACACATATCTATTCAGTTCTTACACATAAATATTCACTTCTTACGCATATATATTCAGTTCTTACGCATATATGTTCAGTTCTTATGCATATATATTCAGTTCTTACGCATATATATTCAGTTCTTACGCATATATATTCAGTTCTTACACATATCTGTTCAGTTCTTACGCATATATATTCAGTTCTTACACATATATATTCACTTCTTACACATATATATTCACTTCTTACGCATATATATTCAGTTCTTACGCATATATGTTCAGTTCTTATGTATATATATTCAGTTCTTACGCATATATATTAAGTTCTTACACATACATGTTCACTTCTTACGCATATATATTCAGTTCTTACACATATATATTTAGTTCTTACACATATATATTCAGTTCTTACGCATATATATTCAGTTCTTACACATATATATTCACTTCTTACGCATATATATTTAGTTCTTACGCATATATGTTCAGTTCTTATGCATATATATTCAGTTCTTACGCATATATATTCAGTTCTAACGCATATATATTCAGTTCTTACGCATATATATTCAGTTCTTACGGATATATATTCAGTTCTTACACATATCTATTCAGTTCTTACGCATATATTCAGTTCTTACATATATATATTCAGTCCTTATGCATATATATTCAGTTCTTACACATATATATTCATTTCTTACACATATATATTCAGTTCTTACAAATATATATTCAGTTCTTACGCATATATATTCAGTTCTTACGCATATATATTCAGTTCTTACACATATATATTCAGTTCTTACACATATATATTCAGTTCTTACGCATATATATTCATTTCTTACACATATATATTTACTTCTTACACATATATATTCACTTCTTATGCATATATATTCAGTTCTTACGCATATATATTCAGTTCTTACACATATATATTCAGTTCTTACACATATATATTGAGTTCTTACGCATAAATATTCAGTTCTTACACATATATATTCACTTCTTACTCATATATATTCACTTCTTACGCATATATATTTAGTTTTTACGCATTTATATTCAGTTCTTACACATATATATTCAGTTCTTACACATATATATTCAGTTCTAACGCATATATATTCAGTTCTAACGCATATATATTCAGTTCTTACGCATATATATTCAGTTCTTACACATATATATTCAGTTCTTACGCATAAATATTCACTTCTTACGCATATATAATCAGTTATTAGCCATATATGTTCAGTTCTTATGCTTATATATTCAGTTCTTATGCATATATATTTAGTTCTTACACATATATATTCAGTTCTTACACATATATAATCAGTTCTTACGCATATATATTCAGTTCTTACACATATATATTCAGTTCTTACGCATATATATTCAGTTCTTATGCATATTCAGTTCTTACGCATATATATTCAGTTCTTACACATATATATTCAGTTATTATGCATATTCAGTTCTTACGCATATATATTCAGTTCTTACACATATATATTCAGTTCTAACACATATATATTCAGTTCTTACGCATAAATATTCACTTCTTACGCATATATATTCAGTTCTTACGCATATATGTTCAGTTCTTGTTCATATATATTCAGTTCTTACGCATATATATTCAGTTCTAACGCATATATATTCAGTTCTTACGCATATATATTCAGTTCTTACGCATATATATTCAGTTTTTACACATATCTATTCAGTTCTTACGCATAAATATTCACTTCTTACGCATATATATTCAGTTCTTACGCATATATGTTCAGTTCTTATGCATATATATTCAGTTCTTACGCATATATATTCAGTTCTAACGCATATATATTCAGTTCTTACGCATATATATTCAGTTCTTACGCATATATACTCAGTTCTTACACATATCTCTTCAGTTCTTACGCATATATATTCACTTCTTACACATATATATTCAGTTCTTACACTTATATATTCAGTTATTACGCATATATATTCAGTTTTTAAACATATATATTCAGTTCTTACACATATATCCAGTTCTTACATATACATATTTAGTTCTTACACATATATATTCACTTCTTACGCATATATATTCAGTTCTTACGCATATATGTTCAGTTCTTATGTATATATATTCAGTTCTTACGCATATATATTCAGTACTTACACATATATATTCAGTTCTTACACATATATATTTAGTTCTTACGCATATATATTCAGTTCTTACGCATATATATTCAGTTCTTACGCATATATATTCAGTTCTTATTCAGTTCTTACACATATATATTCAGTTCTTACTCATATATATTCAGTTCTTACACATATATATTCAGTTCTTTCGCATATATATTCAGCTCTTATGCATATATATTTAGTTCTTACGAATATATATTCAGTTCTAACGCATATATATTCAGTTCTAACTCATATATATTCAGTTCTTACGCATATATATTCAGTTCTTACGTATATATATTCAGTTCTTACACATATATATTCAGTTCTTATGCATAAATATTCACTCCTTACGCATATATATTCAGTTCTAACGCATATATGTTCAGTTCTTATGCATATATATTCAGTTCTTACGCATATATATTCAGTTCTAACGCATATATATTCAGTTCTTACGCATATATATTCAGTTCTTACGGATATATATTCAGTTCTTACACATATCTATTCAGTTCTTACGCATATATATTCAGTTCTTACACATATATATTCAGTCATTATGCATATATATTCAGTTCTTACGCATATATATTCAGTTCCTACGCATATATATTCAGTTCTTACACATATATATTCATTTCTTACACATATATATTCAGTTCTTACAAATATATATTCAGTTCTTACGCATATATATTCAGTTCTTACGCATATATATTCAGTTCTTACACATATATATTCAGTTCTTACACATATATATTCAGTTCTTACGCATATATATTCATTTCTTACACATATATATTTACTTCTTACACATATATATTCACTTCTTATGCATATATATTCAGTTCTTACGCATATATATTCAGTTCTTACACATATATATTCAGTTCTTACACATATATATTGAGTTCTTACGCATAAATATTCAGTTCTTACACATATATATTCACTTCTTACTCATATATATTCACTTCTTACGCATATATATTTAGTTTTTACGCATTTATATTCAGTTCTTACACATATATATTCAGTTCTTACACATATATATTCAGTTCTAACGCATATATATTCAGTTCTAACGCATATATATTCAGTTCTTACGCATATATATTCAGTTCTTACACATATATATTCAGTTCTTACGCATAAATATTCACTTCTTACGCATATATAATCAGTTATTAGCCATATATGTTCAGTTCTTATGCTTATATATTCAGTTCTTATGCATATATATTTAGTTCTTACACATATATATTCAGTTCTTACACATATATAATCAGTTCTTACGCATATATATTCAGTTCTTACACATATATATTCAGTTCTTACGCATATATATTCAGTTCTTATGCATATTCAGTTCTTACGCATATATATTCAGTTCTTACACATATATATTCAGTTATTATGCATATTCAGTTCTTACGCATATATATTCAGTTCTTACACATATATATTCAGTTCTAACACATATATATTCAGTTCTTACGCATAAATATTCACTTCTTACGCATATATATTCAGTTCTTACGCATATATGTTCAGTTCTTGTTCATATATATTCAGTTCTTACGCATATATATTCAGTTCTAACGCATATATATTCAGTTCTTACGCATATATATTCAGTTCTTACGCATATATATTCAGTTTTTACACATATCTATTCAGTTCTTACGCATAAATATTCACTTCTTACGCATATATATTCAGTTCTTACGCATATATGTTCAGTTCTTATGCATATATATTCAGTTCTTACGCATATATATTCAGTTCTAACGCATATATATTCAGTTCTTACGCATATATATTCAGTTCTTACGCATATATACTCAGTTCTTACACATATCTCTTCAGTTCTTACGCATATATATTCACTTCTTACACATATATATTCAGTTCTTACACTTATATATTCAGTTATTACGCATATATATTCAGTTTTTAAACATATATATTCAGTTCTTACACATATATCCAGTTCTTACATATACATATTTAGTTCTTACACATATATATTCACTTCTTACGCATATATATTCAGTTCTTACGCATATATGTTCAGTTCTTATGTATATATATTCAGTTCTTACGCATATATATTCAGTACTTACACATATATATTCAGTTCTTACACATATATATTTAGTTCTTACGCATATATATTCAGTTCTTACGCATATATATTCAGTTCTTACGCATATATATTCAGTTCTTATTCAGTTCTTACACATATATATTCAGTTCTTACTCATATATATTCAGTTCTTACACATATATATTCAGTTCTTTCGCATATATATTCAGCTCTTATGCATATATATTTAGTTCTTACGAATATATATTCAGTTCTAACGCATATATATTCAGTTCTAACTCATATATATTCAGTTCTTACGCATATATATTCAGTTCTTACGTATATATATTCAGTTCTTACACATATATATTCAGTTCTTATGCATAAATATTCACTCCTTACGCATATATATTCAGTTCTAACGCATATATGTTCAGTTCTTATGCATATATATTCAGTTCTTACGCATATATATTCAGTTCTAACGCATATATATTCAGTTCTTACGCATATATATTCAGTTCTTACGGATATATATTCAGTTCTTACACATATCTATTCAGTTCTTACGCATATATATTCAGTTCTTACACATATATATTCAGTCATTATGCATATATATTCAGTTCTTACGCATATATATTCAGTTCCTACGCATATATATTCAGTTCTTACACATATATATTCAGTTCTTACACATATATATTCACTTCTTACACATATATATTAAATTCTAACGCATATATATTCAGATCTTACGCATATATGTTCAGTTCTTATATATATATATTCAGTTCTTACGCATATATATTCAGCTCTAACGAATATATATTCAGTTCTTACGCATATATATTCAGTACTTACGCATATATATTCAGTTCTTACACATATATATTTATTTCTTACGCATATATATTCAATTCTTACACATATTATATTCACTTCTCACACATATATTTTCACTTCTTACGCATATATATTTAGTTCTTACGCATATATATTCAGTTCTTACACATATATATTCACTTCTTACGCATATATATTCAGTTCTTACGCAAATATATTCAGTTCTTACACATATATATTCAGTTCTTACGCATATATATTCAGTTCTTACGCATATATGTTCAGTTCTTATGTATATATATTCAGTTCTACGCATATATATTCAGTTCTAACGAATATATATTCAGTTCTTACGCATATATATTCAGTACTTACGCATATATATTCAGTTCTTACACATATATATTTAGTTCTTACGCATATATATTCAGTTCTTACGCATACATATTCAGTTCTTACGCATATATATTCAGTTCTTACACATATATTCAGTTCTTACACATATATATTCAGTTCTTACACATATATATTCAGTTCTTACGCATATATATTCAGTTCTTACACATATATATTCAGTTCTTACGCATATATATTCAGCTCTTATGCATATATATTCAGTTCTTACGCATATATATTCAGTTCATACGCATATATATTCAGTTCTTACACATATATATTCAGTTCTTACACATATATATTCAGTTCTAACGCATATATATTCAGTTCTAACGCATGTATATTCAGTTCTTACGCATATATATTCAGTTCTTACGCATATATATTCAGTTCTTACACATATATATTCAGTTCTTACGCATAAATATTCACTTCTTACGCATATATATTCAGTTATTAGCCATATATGTTCAGTTCTTATGCTTATATATTCAGTTCTTATGCATATATATTCAGTTCTTACACATATATATTCAGTTCTAACACATATATAATCAGTTCTTACGCATATATATTCAGTTCTTACACATATATATTCAGTTCTTACGCATATATATTCAGTTCTTATGCATATATATTTAGCTCTTATGCATATATATTCAGTTCTTACGCATATATATTCAGTTCTTACACATATATATTCAGTTCTTACACATATATATTCAGTTCTAACGCATATATATTCAGTTCTGACGCATATATATTCAGTTATTACGCATATATATTCAGTTCTTACGCATATATATTCAGTTCTTACACATATATATTCAGTTCTTACGCATAAATATTCACTTCTTACGCATATATATTCAGTTATTATGCATATATGTTCAGTTCTTATGCTTATATATTCAGTTCTTATGCATATATATTCAGTTCTTACACATATATATTCAGTTCTTACACATATATAATCAGTTCTTACGCATATATATTCAGTTCTTACACATATATATTCAGTTCTTACGCATATATATTCAGTTCTTATGCATATTCAGTTCTTACGCATATATATTCAGTTCTTACACATATATATTCAGTTATTATGCATATTCAGTTCTTACGCATATATATTCAGTTCTTACACATATATATTCAGTTCTTACACATATATATTCAGTTCTTACGCATAAATATTCACTTCTTACGCATATATATTCAGTTCTTACGCATATATGTTCAGTTCTTATGCATATATATTCAGTTCTTACGCATATATATTCAGTTCTAACGCATATATATTCAGTTCATACGCATATATATTCAGTTCTTACGCATATATATTCAGTTCTTACACATATCTATTCAGTTCTTACACATAAATATTCACTTCGTACGCATATATATTCAGTTCTTACGCATATATGTTCAGTTCTTATGCATATATATTCAGTTCTTACGCATATATATTCAGTTCTTACGCATATATATTCAGTTCTTACACATATCTGTTCAGTTCTTACGCATATATATTCACTTCTTACACATATATATTCAGTTCTTACACTTATATATTCAGTTATTACGCATATTTATTCAGTTTTTAAACATATATATTCAGTTCTTACACATATATATTCAGTTCTTACATATACATTTTTAGTTCTTACACATATATATTCACTTCTTACGCATATATATTCAGTTCTTACGCATATATGTTCAGTTCTTATGTATATATATTCAGTTCTTACGCATATATATTCTGTACTTACACATATATATTCAGTTCTTACACATATATATTTAGTTCTTACGCATATATATTCAGTTCTTACGCATATATATTCAGTTCTTACGCATATATATTCAGTTCTTACACATATATATTCAGTTCTTACACATATATATTCAGTTCTTACGCATAAATATTCACTTCTTACGCATATATATTCAGTTCTTACGCATATATGTTCAGTTCTTATGCATATATATTCAGACGCATATATATTCAGTTCTAACGCATATATATTCAGTTCTTACGCATATATATTCAGTTCTTACACATATCTATTCAGTTCTTACGCATAAATTTTCACTTCTTACGCATATATATTCAGTTCTTACGCATATATGTTCAGTTCTTATGCATATATATTTAGTTCTTACGCATATATATTCAGTTCTAACGCATATATATTCAGTTCTTACGCATATATATTCAGTTCTTACGCATATATATTCAGTTCTTACACATATCTGTTCAGTTCTTAC
>JAWPHD010021323.1:0-28614 GCA_037043455.1 Cyrtodaria siliqua | reverse complement strand
AATACTACTGAAGCTATTGCATTAAAACTTTATACTAATGTTTCTCATCAAATGCTGCACCTTACCCAACAATCCCCATAATGCTTCCCTGCACTTTGACAAAGTTGTGGCCCTTTGATTGTCATGTCTTTACCTTAATGTTTTTGTGCAATAGATATATAACTTTAAAACTACTCAAGCTATTGCATTAACACTTTATACTAATGTTATCCATCAAATTCTGCACCTTATCCAACAATCCCCATAACTCTTTCTTTCATTTTGACAAATATGGGGATATTTTGTATGTAGCATCGTCTAGTAGTCCTCTACCAAGTTTGCTCAAATGGTGACTGGGGTCAGAGTTGGACTCGCCCCGGGGGTCACAAGAGGTGAAATATGAGGGTGTGGGTGGGCCCCCTGAGTCATAAATTAGTAACCGTTGAGATCTCGCCCTATAACCATATATACACTTACTGGACATGAACAGACAGATACAACCATCCAACCAGCATAGACACCGGGTTGCTTCCCCATCCCTGGTGACATAGCCCCTTCGGTCATAACTTGGAAACCACTGAGATCCCCACCCTATAACCATATATACACTTACTGGGCATGAACGGACAGATATAACCACCCAACCAGCATAGACCCCTGTCTCCCTCCCCACCCCTGGGGACATAGTCCTCGGTCATCACTTGGAAACCATTGAGATCCCCACCCTATAACCATATATACACTTACTGGGCATGAACAGACAGATATAACCACCCAACCAGCAGACCCCAGGCTCCTTCCCCACCCCTGGGGACATAGCCCCTCGGTCATATCTTGGAAACCATTGAGATCCATATATACACTTACTGGGCATGAACAGACGGATACAACCACTCAACCAGCATAGACCCCGATCTCCTTCTCCAACCCTTGGTACATAGCCTCTGTGTCATAATTTGGAAACCATTAAGATTCCTACCCTATAAACTTATATACACTTACTGGACATGAACAGACAGATACAACCATCCCACCAGCATAGACCATACACTCCTTCCCCACCTCTGATGACATAGCCACTGGGTCATAACTTGTAAACCGTTGAGATCCCAACCCTATAACCATATATACACTTACTGGGCATTAAAGGGAATGTAGCGACACAGCCAAACAAGCTCTGTTATTGAGAGTTCTGAAAAGCTTGGAAAAATGTGAAAGAATTATCAAAATCGGATGATAAACAAAAAAGATATGACCATTTAAAGGTTGTTCTAAAACGAATATGGGAGCCGCCATTTTTAGAACTATGACGTCATAGTTCCATATTACCATATATGGAATATTGATAAATATCATTTAAAACGAAGAAAATCACTGCAAATGAATGAATTTTTTTTACTGGTCATATAAAGCATTACTGCCATAAAGTATTACATATTTTTCATACAGTTGTTGTCATTTTTTCCCTATAAATCAGTAAATGTTCATATTTATAAATATTCCATATATGGTCATTTAGAACCGTGATGTCATAGCTCTCAAAATGGCCGCTTCCATATCCGTTTCAACAGAAACTTCAAATGATCATATCTTCTTTGTTTATCATCCTATTTTGATAATTCTTTCACCCTTATTCAAGTATTTCAGAACTCTCAATAATACAGATGGTTTGGCTGTGTCGCTACATTCCCTTTAAGATGGATACAACCATCCAACAGCGTAGACCCTAGGCTTCTTCCCGACCTTTGTGAACCTAGCTCCTGGGTCAAACTTTACAAATAATTTGATATTTTTATCTCGACTGTTCGAAGGATCTTATGGGGTCTATAGGTCAAAGTTCATGGTCACAAATTGCATTTATGTGTTGATAGGCTCTTAGCATCAGGTTAATGTTTACGTCCGCATTTCTTAACATGTAAATAACTTTTTTTATCCAACTTTATTATAAATGGGACGATGATCGTATCTATTCAGTTAAAGATCATTGGATGAAAGGTCAAGGTCACAAAGGGGTCATAGGCCAAATGCATTTACATAATACTTTTAACATATTTTCTTCAAATTTTCAACTTATACAATTTGCATTATGTATCCTTTGAAAGAGTTATTATGAAATTACCTCCGTGTCATCACAGAAAAAGTGTGGCCCTTGATTTAATGAAAATTCCAATGTTTTCCTTCCTGACACATCCAGTTTTAAGGCGCACCAACACATGAAAGGTTATATGGCGCCTAACAAGAATGAACATGCCAGGCTCATCCTCCATGTACATCGAGATAAAATATGGAGAACAGGCCTAGAACCTTCTCACCCTGAACTGCAGAGTTGCTGCAAATTCTATTGTAGACACTCCACTTACGCTGGAGCCACGTTTATTGTTTTTCTGCCACTGCTGTGATATGAGCAAGCTTGTTCAAATAATGATCCTGGGGAAACATTTGGCCCCGCCACAGGGGTCACGTCACATAGACTTGTATAGGGAAATACTTAACAAATATTCTTCTGAAACTTCAAGAGCCAGAGGTTTAATATTTTGCATTTACATATAAGCTTATGGTCCTCTACCAAGCTTGTTCAAATGGTGATCCTGGGGCTTATATAGACTTATATAGGGATTATCTTCAATTCAAAAAAATTGTCTATTCAGAAACAGTTTAAATTGACCAAACTTCACATGGATGATCCTTAGGTGAATGTATTTCAAATTTGTTAAAATACGTTAAACGTGCCATCCAAGATGGCCACCATTGAAAAATCTTTGAAATACTTCTTGAAAATTGGGAAGCTAGGGCCGTGGGTTCAAATCCCACTGGAGGTAAACTGTTTTTTTTGGGGGATTTTTTTTTTCCTCCAGTGAGATTTGAATCCACGATCCCTGGGGTTTCCAGTGTACTTTACCAAATATTGAAAAATGGCCATAACCATGTATTATCTAGGTATTAATACCTTCCCCTGTATTTTTTATCATATTAAAAGTGTTTTTTCATTAACAAAAAATAGGGCATTAATAATAAAATAAACAATAAAAACTTTGCCTACCTACCTACCCTATTTTTTTTGAAGCCGTTAGCGGAAACAAACCATTTTTATTTTGGCCTAAGGCCATTGCTTATCCAGACAGAGGGGAAAATTCCCCGTAAATTCATGTTCATTTTGTCAGTTTTGCAGGTTCATTAAAAGTCTTCTTCATCATCCCAGTATTCTTTTAGGTGCTTCTTGAGTAGTGGCAAAAAAACAATGATTAGGCGCTAGCATAAAATTGAGAGTTTACAACAGAATTTGCAGTTCTGCAGGTGAGATGATTCTAGGCCCATTCTGCATATTTTTATCTAGATGTTAATGGAGAGTGGGCCAGAATTGTTTATTCCTGTTGGCACCATGTAACCTTTTTGTGTTAGTGCGCCATAAAAGTCGACTCAATTCAATTTTTCACAAAGGTCATCAAATGAGTGATTCAGGGCAGTTTGGCCATCTTGTTAAGTTGTGTTTTCATTTCTTGCTTTTAACTGTGGTACTAAAGTATTTTATAATTCAAATTTTGTTTATGTGTAGTAAATTATTATCTAACATCGTTTATTAAAATACTCAATGCTCATTGGTTATTGAGGAGTTTTTAAAAAGGCTATCAGGACCTCTGACGTCACGTCCTTCAACCGTTAGGACGTCATTTTAAACATCGGAAAACATCAAAAACAGCGATTACGTTAGTTGAAAGCAATGTTAAGCACAAACAACAAATTGAATTGTTAAAAACACAACAAAGCTGTATATTTCTTCTTTTGGTGCTGAGAGATGGACATATATTGTAAGTTGTGAGAATTTGTTTGTGTCACGTTCAGTCCCTTGGAAATGTATGAATAAAATACATAAGAATCTGTCAGATAAAAAATATAATATTTCCAGCGGGTTTATATTTTGCGAGATCAAAAGCTGGTGCTTGGGTCACAACACATCGAAACCGCAGGCCTAGGACCCTTGGTAAGTCCCGCCCATCAGGTATTTATCTTGGACAATATAAACCTGCTGGAAATATTTTATATCTGAACCAGCAACTGTATATCATTTTATAATATCAACCTCATAAGCACATCTGTATTAACGTAGCTATCCCGCCAACAACAGACACATTTTACAACATGTACAATGTTTCTTAACCTACTAATGATGAAGTATTTACATAACTTACATGAGAACCCAAACACTCTTAGACACAATATAAACGGCTTTAACCATCCAGGACAAACCTCAAAACTAGTTACCAACTCACAATTCACTTTACGCACATTTAATCACGGGTAATTTAAGAACTCGTGAATATATAAACCTATAATTTTAATTGGCACATCTACATTGTTACATGACCTGAGCACGTAGATAGAGTTTTGATAAACAGTTTTATGGGCTAATTTTGCTGTTATTTAGCAGGTTAAGTTTCTTACGTTGTTCCATTGGATAGAACTAACACCTGTCTTATACAAAAGCCATATTATATATATCTTAATTGGATTTCTCAGTCTAATAATTTTGTATTTAGTCTACGGATTGGAATTTACTTGAATTGGGTTTTAAGGCACACCAACACATAAAAGGTTATATGGTGCCTAACAGGAATGAACATGCCAGCTCATCCTCCATGTACATCGAGATAAAATATGGAGAATAGAAATAGAACTTTCTCACCTGCAGAACTGCAGAGTTGCTGCACATTCTATTATAGACACTCCATTTACGCTGGAGCCACGTTTATTGTTTTTCTGCCACTGCTCTAGTGATGTGAGTGAGATGGCACCTGAAACAACGCAGGGGTCTTGATGAAGACCTTTAATGAGCATGAACAATAAATGATAAAATGAACATGAATTTGTGGGGGGTTCTTATAAGAATTAAATTTGTATTAATGGAGTTCATGTGTAAACTTTGCCGAATTCCGCACACACTTTTAACATAAGGGCTGTATTTGTGCGGTATGCTAACATGGAAACGTGGCTCCATCATTAATGGCGAATCTACTATAGAATTTGCTGCAACTCTGCAGTTCTGCAGGTTAGAAGGTTCTAAGCCCATTCTCCATATTTTATTTTGATGTAAATTGAGGATGAGTCTGGCACGCTTATTCCTGTTAGGCGCCATATCATCGTTTCGTTGGTGCGCCTTAAAACCCAATTCAATTCAAAAACTTTACACATGCATATACTCTTCTTGGAAGTTCTACTTTTCTCATTTATACTGTTTTGGTCTTGTCCGTCTGTTTTTTTTTGCTCGTTTTCTCAAAATGCTTCCAAGAATTACTTTCATATTTTATTTGTTGATTATTAAGGTCGTACAACAACATTTCATCATATTTCTGACCACCTGCGACCACAAGGTCAAGGTCACACACTTGGCCATCAGTTGGATATTCGACAATTCTAGTTTAAATAATGCAAATCAAAGATCAGCAGAGCTTATGCCGTGGTGCGGTGTCCGTCAACATTTTTTGTAGCGACTACTCATCTGAAACTACTGGATGGATTTTCATGAAACTTTACAGAATGTTTTGTGTTTTTTTTTTGGTCCACCTTCTAAAGCCCTTTTATCTGCTCCTTTCTTTCACTTTCTCTCACTCCGTCTTCCGCCCGCTCTGCTTTTGTCCCTTCTACTGGATGGTGATCTGTTTTGACCTACTTTCTGCTGGAGCCTCGCTGTATAATCCGTTTCTGATGTTTCTCTTTTTTCCTTTGGATTGTACTGTTTCTGGGACATTGCTGATATGTTATGTTATTGTCTATTGCTGTGAAACAGCCTCCCCATAGTACTCTATGTTACTCCATTCAAGCTACTATGCCACTACTAGGCTACTGGCCATTGTATACTTTAGACGCGCCATACGAATAACCAACAAATTTCTGTCTACAGCTTCCCTATCCCTATTCCTATTCGTCAAAAGGCAGCAGTGCAATGAATTAATGAAACATGAAATGGAGAGACCAGCATCTGGCGGGGTTTGAACCCACGACCCAGCATCTGGCGGCGTTTGAACCCACAACCTTCCGCTTGTGGGACGAGCGCTCTACCACTGGGCTATAGAGGCCTCACTTCTTTACAGAAATGTTTCCAATGATGTCTAGTTGACACTAGCAAAAATTCACATTGATGTGAAATTCAAGATGGCCGCCAAAGCTAAAAATAGATTTTTAAAAAATAAGTTCGTAGCGGCTACTTCTTTAAGACTATAAGGGATATTGACATGGGGATCTATTTCTAAAATGATCAGCATGAAGTAAAAACTTATAGTGACTACTCCTCTGAAAGTACTCTACTCCTCTGAAAGTACGCGACGGATTTTCATGAAACTTTACAGGAATATTGCTCGACATCTAGTTGATCCTAGCAAAATTTCAGGTCAGTCGAATATTCATGATGGCCACCACAGCTAAAATTAGATTTAAAAAAAAAAGTTAGTAGTGACTACTTCTTGAAAACTATAAGTAATATTGACAAGGGACTTTTTCTTAAATGATCAGCATGACATGATGTAAACTTGTAGCGACTATTTCTCTGAAACTACTAGACAGATTTTCATGAAACTTTACAGGAATGTTGCTCTGGACGTCTAGTTGATGCTAGCAAAATTTCATGTCTGCTGGAAATTTAAGATGGCCGCCACGGCTAAAAATCATTTTGATTCGCAATTAAACATGGCTGCCAGTGGCCATCTTTGTTTACATAATTATATAGTAAAAACTTGTAACGACTTCTCCTCTGAAACTACTTGGTGGATTTTCATGGAACTTCACAGGAATGTTGCTTTTGATGTCTAGTTGATCCTAGCAAATTTCAAGTCGGGATTCCATGTCAAACATGGCCGCCAGTGGCCATCTTTGTTTACATAGAGTTATATAGGAAAAACTTGTGGCGACTACTCTGAAAGTACTGGTCCTATTTTCATAAAACTGCACATGGCTGACCTAGCAGTAGAGCTTCAAGGTCAAATTGGTATTAATAGGATTACCTGTTAATATATTTATGGAGTTAATGTCAACTTTGCCAAATTCCACACAAACTTTAACTTAAAGGCTGTATTCAATGTGTGCATGATTCAGCAGTTTACAATTGCTTAAACTCCATAAAAATAAATATAATCCTATTGTATTCCACTGAACACTCAAAACTGTGTAATGTTTGAGAATACCTAAAAATGTTATTGATCACTCTCACCATCCATCTCAGCCATAAATTCGAAATTACTGAAGGGAATTTCATGAACTTCACACAAATGTTAATCACAATGAGAAGGTGTTAAGAGTTAGGTCCTTACCTCAGAGGTCAAGGTCACACTAGGTGGTCAAAGGTCAAGTGAACTTCGGGGGCATTTGTCACTTACTGGTGACATTTCTTGTTGTAAATGTTCAATATTAATTCATATTGGGTTCATATTGCTGCCTGTTGTACATCTTATTGTATAAATTTTAAAAAACAGTTTTAGTATCATTTTATAGAATTTTGTGATTATTGATTTCAAGGAACGGGAATACAACCACTGCAATCTCACAAACATACCGTCACATGCAGAGGGGTAGGACCCCCCACATTAATATTCGTTTTTTATCATGCTCATTCAAGGTCTTTATCATGACACCACGTGTGGAAATGTGGCTCCATCGTAAATGGAGTTCTGCTATAGAATTTGAAGCAACTCTGCAGTTCTGCAGGTAAGAAGGTTCTTGGCCCATTCACCATATTTTATCTTGATGTAAATGGAAAATGAGCCTGGCATGTTCATTCCTGTTAGGCGCCATATAACCTTTCATGTGTTGGTGTGCCTTAAAACCCAATTCAATTCAAGAAACTCATTACTCAGTGTAGAGTAGAAACGCAATCAATTCTAAGAACTCAGATTGAGTCTCAACTTTTACTAAATTAAACCAATCTGAATGCTTCATTCGTATTAAAAATTAATTGCTTCTATCATGACATCACTGTCTGGTATTGTGACGTCACTTCCTGGTATTGTGACATCACTTTCTGGTATTGTGACATCACTTCCTGGTATCATGACATCACTGTCTGGTATTCTGACATCACTTCCTGGTATCATGACATCACTGTCTGGTATTGTGACATCACTGTTTGGTATTGTGACATCACTTCCTGGTATTATGACATCCCTGTCTGGTATTGTGACATCACTTCCTGGTATTCTGACATCACTTTCTACTATTGTGATGTCACATCTTTTCACTCAACCAGTACTGAGAACTGATGGGGTGTAAAAACAGGAGATTCAGACTATTTGTCTCATTGACTAATGAATTGCTTGAAACCAAGAATCACAAAATTCTAAATATAAAATAATTCTATAATCAGTTTATTAATAATACTAAAGTGTAGTTCGATCACAAAAGAAGAATGTATTCTTGTCTTAGAGCCTTGTATGGATTAATATTAATGATTTATGCACCAAAAACTACTAGTCGAGTTGTTTAGTTTTCCCTGACCAATTTCTTTCATTTACAACAATTAAATCAATATTTACGTTGCCCATGCAACTGTTGACAACTGTTGCCTATGCAGCTGGTATGACACTGAAACGCATTATATTAGTTAAACTTGAATTGACACCCATCATTCTTCCAGATCGCCTCGTCTTGTTAGCAGAGATGGTACAGGTTTTGTCATGTAAATGTATATAAATTGTTGCCAATTTACACTCATTTCATAGTTTTTATGAATACATTTTAAGAAAAAGATCTCATGGCCATACTGCATGAAACAAATGATAAGAACAAACTAACATCTGGTGCGGTACAACTCAGATCAGCAAACATCTGGTGCGGTACAACTCAGATCAGTGAACTTACTGTTTTGCAACGATGACAAGCAATATGAACCAAATTAATATGAATTAATATTTATGATGTAACAACAAAACTCCACTGCGTCGAGTTTTCCAGACCAAACATTTTCATAAACAATTATTAAACCAAAGGTAACTTGTGGCTCAAATAGATGCATGCGTACTTGATAATGCATGTGCGATAATGCTTGCGTACTTGATAATGCATGTTCGTACTTGATAATGCATGTGCATACTTGATAATGCATGTGCATACTTGATAATGTATGTGCATACTTGATAATGCATGTGCGTACTTGATATAATGCATATGCGTACTTGATGAGAAACAGAAGGACATTATGATATAATGCATATGCATACTTGATAATGCATGTGCATACTTGATAATGCCTGTGCGTACTTGATAATGCATGTGCGTACTTGATAATGCATGTGCGTACTTGATAATGCATATGCATACTTGATAATGCATGTGCATACTTGATAATGCCTGTGCATACTTGATAATGCATGTGCATACTTGATAATGCATGTGCACACTTGATAATGCCTGTGCGTACTTGATATAATGCATGTGCATACTTGATATTTGATAATGCATGTGCATTGTGCGTACTTGATATAATGCATTTGCGTACTTGATAATGCATGTGCATACTTGATATAATGCATGTGCATACTTGATATAATGCATATGCATACTTGATAATGCATATGCATACTTGATAATGCATGTGCGTACTTGATAATGCATGTGCGTACTTGACGATGCATGTGCGTACTTGATGAGAAACAGAAGGACATTATGATAGTTTACATTATGATAGTTTTCATTTGAATTTGGGTTGACAAAAAAGTCTCTTCCTCAAGACTGCTGCTTCATGAGATACATACTAATTTTAGTGTAATTATACTAAAGGAATAAAAAAAAATGCAACTCTGGAATTTCCACTATATAATTTATATACTGCATTCCACGTAATATTCCAAAGAAATCCCAAGATGTTTTGTAAAAACTACAAGGGTGTTCCACGGATCACTTTTTTTCAGCAGGTACAATCTAACTATAAAGTTTGCAAGTTATAAAATTTGAAAGACGATGGGTGCAATCCCAATGGACAAAGTGATCCCTAAGTGTCTGCCATGCTACGCATGTGACACAAAAAAAAGGGTTGCAGCTGGTTAGAGAAGATAACACTGTGCAGTTGTAGAATTTTTCAGAAATTTATAAATGTTGGAAGTTCCGCTTTGAAAATTTGAGTACTGTATTTACTGCAAAGAGATTGCAAAATGTTACATCCAAGTTTGCTCACCTGCTTCAGCCAAACACATATTCTACCAATAATAAAACTTTGAATATCATTTGGTGTGTTATGTGTTGGTTTAGTATTTTTTCTGAAAGTAAAGGTCTAATGTAGCCATGTACCATTTGATTAACAGAGCATATCATACATACAGGAAGTATATAGCCGATTCCAGAGTTGCGTTTCTTTTTTTCCTTTAGTATAGAAATAAAGCACTGCTCAATCACAAGAGATTTATCGAACACAAAATTGTTTTTGGTACTTTGTTTTTTTCAATGTCAGTTTAAGCTGCATGTTCATATTTAAGTATCGCAAAAATGAACATACGTGTATTATAATTTCGAGAACATAAAACCTGCACTCATGAAACTTCACAGGTACATTATCCTTGGTGAAAGGGGAACACTGTTGCTTTTGGGGTCAGTAGGTGAAGGGTCAGTGTCACCATAACCTCATATGGACACATTTGAATGTTGCAGCTCCGGAAGTATAACACTTAGACTCATGAAACTTGACATTGCCCTTGGTAAGAGGCAAAACACTTGCTTTTGTCTAAGGTCAAGGTAACAATGACCTCATATGGACAACACATAGTCATGAAACTTCATAGGTACATTGCCCTTCACAAGATTATGACCCATATTGCTTTGGAGGCCCTTTTGATTTAGTAATCTGAACAAAAAAAAAAAAATCTGTATGAAAATTAAAATATTCAATGCCAACAAACAAAATCCATTGCTCTATTTTTGGACTGTATCAAAGAAATATGCCTTAATTTCTGGTTATGTTAAGGACAAAACAAACGTAACACACATTTGACATGAGATGAATTTCTAGTCGGAAATTTAATAATGTTTTTGATTGTTTTTAATCTCCCACTGGGCACTGCAACATTAAATATTCAATTTTCATACTGATTTTTGATTGGTCGACCTATATGGCTAAGTGAGATGACCTAACATTTTCGGTGATCATTCTCGTGATGTCGTGATCATTCCGGTGATGTCCGGGTGAAATGGGCTATTGGTTTCCTATTTTGACATTGCACTTTTAAATTGGATTACCGGTATCTATTCATGTATATAAAATTATTCTATTTGCCAAAAACTATGATGGAAATAAAAGAAAAAGTCCAGAATACACGTTTGCAACAAGCTGTAATACTGATCTCTGACACATCACGTTCAACATTAATGGTCAACAGTTCCTTCTTGTTTCTGTTCTTCTTATTCTTCTTTCCCAACGAGTCTGAAAGCAGACAAATAAAGGTACAGTGAGATTAATATAAAGGGAATGTGCAACAATAAAGTGTGTGAAAACTAATACGTTGGGCAGGAAAACATTACAAAATACAAAGTTTTTGCAAGCTGCTGTATTTAAAATACAGTTTTTGTTTTGATATATTTAGGTTAGTTAGAGCTACTTATGCTCAAGACGGTGTTAGTAGTTTTGTGTTGCCAGGTGGGCTTACTAATGGTGCATTAGTAGTGATGCAAGTTGGCATTAGTAGAGTGCTAGGTCGTGTAAATGATGATGCTAGGTGGCATTAGTAGAGTTGCTAGGTGGCATTAGTAGTGCTAGATGGAGTAAATGGTGTTGCTAGGTGGCATTAGTAGAGTGCTAGGTGGTGTAAATGGTGTTGCTAGGTGGCATTAGTAGAGTGCTAGGTGGTGTAAATGGTGTTGCTAGGTGGCATTAGTAGAGTGCTAGGTGGTGTAAATGGTGTTGCTAGGTGGCATTAGTAGAGTGCTAGGTGGTGGTTAATGGTGTTACTAGGTGGCATTAGTAGAGTGCTAGGTGGTGTAAATGGTGTTGCTAGGTGGCATAAATGGTGTTGCTAGGTGGCATTAGTAGAGTGCTAGGTGGTGTAAATGGTGTTATTAGGTGGCATTAGTAGAGTGCTAGGTGGTGTAAATGGTGTTGCTAGGTGGCATTAGTATAGTGCTAGGTGGTGGTTAATGGTGTTACTAGGTGGCATTAGTAGAGTGCTAGGTGGTGTAAATGGTGTTGCTAGGTGGCATTAGGAGAGTGCTAGGTGGTGTAAATGGTGTTGCTAGGTGGCATTAGTAAAGTGCTAGGTGGTGTAAATGGTGTTATTAGGTGGCATTAGTAGAGTGCTAGGTGGTGTAAATGGTGTTGCTAGGTGGCATTAGTAGTGCTAGATGGTGTAAATGGTGTTGCTAGGTGGCATTAGTAGAGTGCTAGATAGTGTAAATGGTGTTGCTAGGTGGCATTAGTAGAGTGCTAGGTGGTGTAAATGGTGTTGATAGGTGGCATTAGTAGAGTGCTAGATGGTGTAAATGGTGTTGCTAGGTGGCATTAGTAGAGTGCTAGGTGGTGTAAATGGTGTTGCTAGGTGGCATTAGTAGAGTGCTAGGTGGTGTAAATGGTGTTGCTAGGTGGCATTAGTAGAGTGCTAGATGGTGTTGCTAGGTGGCATTAGTAGAGTGCTAGGTGATGTAAATGGTGTTGCTAGGTGGCATTAGTAGAGTGCTAGATGGTGTAAATAGTGTTACTAGGTGACATAAGTAGAGTGCTAGAAGGTGTAAATGGTGTTGCTAGGTGGCATTAGTAGAGTGCTAGATGGTGTTGCTAGGTGGCATTAGTAGAGTGCTAGGTGGTGGTTAATGGTGTTACTAGGTGGCATTAGTAGAGTGCTAGGTGGTGTAAATGGTGTTGCTAGGTGGCATTAGTAGAGTGCTAGGTGGCATTAGTAGTAATCACACGACACAAGTTTTTGAGCCCCTATTTTGACTAAGTCAAGGGCTATAACTCTGTGGCTCTTGGTTCAAAATAAAAATGAAAACCCAGGTGCGCATCTTCACTTGCTGGTCAACATTCCTGTAAAGTAAGTTTCGTGACCTCAAGTGGGTGCATAACAAGTTTGTTAAATATTCAACACATCTGTGTGCAGGTAAGACAGACAAGTGTCACTCCTGTCTGTTGGGTCTTCATTTGACCATCCCAAAATGGTTTGGTTTTCACCACTGCTTTAAATCAAGTCATTAAAACCAACTGTTCTGTCTGCATGCAGTCTTGCTAAATATTTATTTGCCAAAGAAACGGATAAATATAGGAATCAAGATTGCAGGGTAACTTCCAGACTTCTACTGCTGCAGCTCTAAACATTCTTTATCAGATAACGTGGGATGGGAGTGTTATAAAGCTGTGACATAAATGTAGTAATTTACTAGTATAATAAATGTAGTAATACACTAGTATAATAAATGTAGTAATACACTAGTATAATAAATATGCAAATGAAGGCTGAATCCTTCTTTGTAAACAGAGCTGTAGATAATTTTTGACTGCAATGAGTACTTACTCATCAGATTCAAAATGAATAACGAGGAACACGTTCAGAGTATTTTTTTAATAGTTCATGCTTCCAAAATGGATGTGAATCTGTTTTATAATACACTTTACCAGAAACAACCGTTCTGCTTAAATGGATGTGAAGGAAAATAAAACACTGTATGGCCTTAATATATGACACATGCTTAGAACTAGTTTCATCATGTAAATATGGAATAAACTGTCCACATGGCAATACATACAAATATAATACTCATGATTTTTAAAAGAGAGTATTTGTAGGAAGTTAATGAGTATAGATACTCCCAATTCAAAAAACAAGTTTTTTAAAAAAAGGTACGAGTAAAATACTCATAAACTCTAGTAAAGCTTAGTGTGCAATCTAAATACCTTGTCGACTTACGAAACGGGTAATAATCGCAAACCGACGAGACTGCTCATTACGGTATGTAAAGGGTACAAAAAAAAACATTCTTGTACCTTTAGGTGCGTACTTTCTGGTTTATGTGAAGTGCTGTGGTCTATTAGTAGGGCTTCGGACCCAGAATCATAGGGTCACGGCTACGAACCCCGCTATGACCATATGTGTCGTGTCCCTGAGCAAGACACTATCTGCATTTGCCTAGTACTGGTTCCACCCAGGAAGACATCAAGAATGATTAAAAAAAAATCAGAGAGCTTTCTTTACAATCAATGTAAAATAAATAAGTTCAAACTAAATATTCTAGTACCTTTAGCATAATACTTGCACAATACCTACTGAGCTATGGAAGACATATGGTTAGGATTCAGTTATTTACCAGGTAGCTGTGTTCAGTATCATTGGCTGTCGATATTGTATTGAGGTAGCTATTGCAGTCTACGGTAGTTACAGTTATGCCATAGCAATGTATATGGCATATTATTGTATACTTTCATATTGTCCCGTTTAGTTTGCATTGAGCTAAGTGTGCAATATTCTACGATATTGCACACATTGATATTGCACTGGAACTTTTTCTCGCAAGCTTGTCGTCCTTTGCCAAAACAACTCGTTCCAAGTAATATTTAAATTCAATAACCTATACTAGTACCTTTTAAAATAATAAAGTAATGTAGACCTTTTATATATGCAAGTAATCATGTATCCATCGGTGTATTGTAGAAACAGTTTACTCCATATGCACATTAAAGATCTCACCGAAGGTCTGTGTTAATCAGTGATACAAAAAACTAACAAACCCGTCTTCAAAAATGAGGCTGCCATGACATTAAATTAAAATTGATTGTGTTCAGTATCAGTAGAAAGAAATAGAAATAACTCATTCTTCATTATACCTCCTACACAGTGATAATGTACATGCTACACAGTGATAATGTACATGCTACACACGGTAGTTACAGTTATGCCATAGCAATGTATATGGCATACTAGTACCTTTTAAAATAATAAAGTAATGTAGACCTTTTATATATGCAGGTAATCATGTATCCATCGGTGTTTTGTAGAAACAGTTTACTCCATAATATTATGTACATTAAAGATCTCACTGAAGGTCTATGTTAATCATTGATACAAAAAACTAACAAACCCTTCTTCGGAAATAAGGCTGCCACGACATTAAAGTAAAATTGATATAACTCATTCTTCATTATACCTCCTACACAGTGATAATGTACATGTACCTATACTTGCTATGTATTTTATATTTTAGCATCTGCATACCCTAGTTAAGTATAGCAAGAACCCAGACAGATACTCATAAGGTGATAACAGCAGTCTGCAGCTAGCATTTGTGCCAGACCATAAAGGAAACGGGACATAGTCATGACCTCTTGCTATCACATGAAACTATCCATCTTGCAAGTGTGTATTTAAGTTCTGCATTTGCGATTGGATAGTGATTTGGGATAAGCATGTTATTTCTACAATCATGTACTTCATCACATCTGCCCATGGATTTCCCATCACATAGAAGACAGAACAGACTTTCATGACAATTGTAAGTATTAACTAAAGTATATCCTACAAACACATACTATGTTGGGACCTTCTTAGATCAAGTAAATTGCTTAAACATACAAAAACTGATAGCAAACCTAAACCATTTTATGTAAAAATTGAAAAAAAAGGAAAATGGTGTACAGTCGTTCCATGTTTGTAAATAATATTTGGTGTGTAGCCGTGTAATTATAAAATACAGGCCAAGTTCGATTTAGGTCAACATTGATCAATTTCTGAAGGAGTTATGGCCCCTTTTCCGCTCAATTTGTTTTGACAATTGAATTGAATTGAATTGGGGTTTTAAGGCGCACCAACACATTACAGGTTACATGGCGCCTAACAGGCATGAACATGCCAGGCTCATCTTCCATGTACATCGAGATAGAATATGGAAAATGGGCCTAGAACCTTCTCACCATGAACTGCAGAGTTGCTGCAAATTCTATCGTAAAATCTCCATTTACGCTGGAGCCATGTTTATTGTTTTTCTGCCACTGCTCTTAGTGATGTGAGCGAGATGGCACCTGAAACAATGCAGGGGTCATGATGAAGACCTTTAATGAGCATGAACAAAAGAATGACAAAATGAATATGAATGGGGGGGTGGGGTCCTACCCCTCTGCATGTTGATGGTGTGTTTGCAGTAGTTGACAAACCACAGGGACTAATTGACACATTCTGAGTAACATATATCAAAGGGACTAACTGACACATTCCGAGTGACACATACCAAAGGGACTAATTGATACATTACAAGTTATACATACTGTAGGTACTGATTGACACATTCTGAGCAACATACAACAAAGGGACTAATTGCCACATTCTGAGTGACACGCAACAAAGTGACTAATTTACACATTATAAGCGACACATACCGAAGAGACTAATTAACACATTCCGAGTGATACATACCAAAGGGACAAATGGACACATACTGAATGACACATACCAAAGGGACTAATTGACACATTATGAGTTATACAAACCAAAGGGACTAATGAGTGACACATACTGAAGGGACTGACACATTCTGAGTGAGACACACCAAAGGGACTAATCGACACATTCTGAGTAACACATACCAAAGGAACTAATCGACACATTTTGAGTGACAAATACCAAAGTGAGTGATATATTCTGAGTGACACATGTATACCAAAGGGACCACTTGACACATACTGAGGAACACATACCAAAGGGACCACTTGGCACATACTGAGCGACAAATACTAAAGAGACTAATTGACAAATACTGAGCGACACACACCAAAGGGAGTAATTGACACATTCTAATTGACACAAAATGCTTTTATGAATTTTTATATTCTAGCAGAGATACCAACTTACTAGATATAGATTTAGATTGAGAACTTTCAAATTATGATATTCCCAAGCTTTCATTAGAGGAATCAAACTCTTTAGAAGGAACAATAACTTTTGAACAAGCATCTTTATCGCTGAAAAAGATGGCCAATAATCGTAGTCCCGGTTCCGATGGATTAAGCGCAGACTTCTTTAAAGTCTTTTGGAAGCATTTAGGACACTTTGTTGTATGTGCAATAAATTTTGGTTATTTAAATGGTGAATTATCTATCTCAAAGAGAGGGGATAATTACTTGCATACCAAAGAATAATAAACCTCGTAAATTTTTAAAGAACTACAGACCTATCTCATTATAAAATTGTGTTTATAAAATTGCATCTGGTGCTATAGCCAACAGAATTAAGGCTACTTTATACAAACTTATAAATGATATAGTGGGGCGATACTTGGGAGAAAATACAAGACAACTTTTTGATATCATGCACTTTACTGAAGAAAACAATATACCAGTATTAATTCTATTAGTAGATTTCAAAAAGGCATTTGACTCCCTGTCTTGGGTTTTTATTCATAAAGTTTTTTGGATTTGGTATTTCCATTATTTCATGGGTTAAAGTTTTATACAAAAATGCAAGACTTTCTATTAACCAAGGGGGACACTTATCATCGTCTTTTACAATAAATAGGGGATGCTGTCAAGGAGACCCATTATCACCGTATATCTTCATCTTGTGTGCAGAAGTTCTCGCTATTAAAATAAGAAACAACAAAAATATTAAAGGAATTACAATAGGAAATTCAGAATTTAAATTTTAACAATATGCTGATGATGCCTCAGTAATATTAGACGGCTCAAATACTTCTCTAAACGAAACGCTTAATGAGTTATCTTACTTTGCACAATATTCGGGGCTTAAAGTTAACTTTGATAAGACACAAGTAGTATGGTTAGGTATTAAAAAGTATAGCAGTGATACGATTAAAACAGGGTGGAAACTATCATGGGGGAAAACAGATTTTAAGTTGTTAGGAATCAATTTCAATGTAGACTTGAATAAAATAATTGATATTAACTATTCTGATAAAATAATAAAGATGAAAAACCTAATCAAACAGTGGAAGCGTGGATACTTGACACCATTTGGGAACATTACGGTTATAAAAACGCTTTTATTGCCTATGCTTAACCATTTATTCATATCGCTTCTGAATCCCAATGATAGCATTATAAAACAAATAATTATAATACTATACGACTTTTTATGGGAAGGACCAGCAAAAATAAGGACCAGCAAAAATAAAACACACTGTACTTGTAAAAGATTACATTGAAGGAGGGCTAAAAATGACCAACTTAAGAGCTTTTATGTATGGTCTAAAAGCAACATGGTTTAGAAGGTGGATAATTAAAGGTGCTAAATGGACACATATTATTGAGACTTCACTCAACTTAAAAGATGTAATAAGTTTTGGAAATAATTATATGAGAAAAACCAACCACAATCTACAGACCAATTTCATGCAAGCCCAATTTTTTATAATGATAATCTCAAGATTGGAGCAAACCCATATTTTATAAATCATGGTATAACAAGAGTATTTTTCTAATAAATGATTTGCTTAAAGAAAATGGAAAGTTTTACTCAGAATTAAGAGTTCAATGAAACGTTTCAAATTAAAACTATTTTTATTCAATACAATGGAGTTCTTTCATCAATCAAAATGTATGCTGATAAACAAAATTTTACATTGTTACATAAAAGGTTAAAAACCCATTGCTTACAGCTAACATATCAATCCTTATCAAAAATACCAAAGGTTCCAAAGATCTGTACAACATACTAAACAAAAATGAAGAAAACCAACATCAAACTATAAATGGGAGCAAATTTACGAGATAGATGATAAGACATGGAAAGATATTTACATGTCCCCATTTAAATATTACCTTAGTACAACACTTCGATGGTTTCAAGTAAGAATCAACCACAGAATATTGCCAACTAAAAAATATTTGTTTACCATTAAAGCCATTGATAGCCCTCTTTGTAATTTCTATCACCAACAAGAAAGTATTACACATATGCTTTGGTCATGCCCAGAAACTCAAACGTTTCTTAACGAAATTAAGACTTGGTTGTTAACAAAACATATACAAATTACATTCATAGAAGAACTATTTATTTTCAATATAGGAAATATGCTATCATCAATCGATTTGTACATTATTATCGAATTAAAGTACTATATTTTTTCATCAAAACGTCTTAATAAATTGCTATCGGTCACTGCTATGAAGAATAGACTTAAAAATTCATACAAAGCACTGGAGTGTATAGCTGTTAAAAATGATAACGTAGAGACATTTTCCGAAAAAAAGCGCCTTAGATGCTAACTTATAATACATACATAATTTTGTGCCAAGAAACTGATAATTGATAATACAAATTAACTAAAAGTGACAAGGACTGAGAAGATTATTATATAATTCCTTTACAGAGAGAATGTTTGCAGCCAGTATTTGGTAACCCATATTTTTAAAAAAAAACAACAACAGTAATTTAAACTAAATTTCACCCAGTAATGATGCTCGATATAAGCTAACTACCGATATATATATTTTGGTTCTTTTTAAAAAAATGTCTCTTTCCTTGTTTCTTTGATATCATACCTTTGTATATAACATTTGTTTTTAAGGAATGAAAGAACCTGAATGGGAATGTGTGTTGTGAACTTAACATAATATGTATATTTTGTAAAGTATGTGGTGGGATGGTCCTCCCCGTCCCACAACACACTCATTCACGGGGAGATTAAATGGGTTTGCCCTTTTTTGGCAACTGAAAAAAATAAATAAAAAAAATTGACATTATCAGTGACACATACTGAAGGGACTAATTGACACATTATGAGCGACACATACTGAAGGGAATAATTACACGTTCTGAGAGTGACGCATACCGAAGGGACTAATTGACACATTCCATGTGACACATACCTAAGGGACTAATTGACAAATTCTGAGTCACACATACCGAAGGGACTAATTGACACATACTGAGCGACACATACCAGAGGGACGAATTGATACATTATGAGTGACACATACTGAAGGGAATAATTACACGTTCTGAGAGTGACGCATACCGAAGGGACTAATTGACACATTCCGAGTGACACATACCTAAGGGACTAATTGACACATTCCGAGTAACACATACCGAAGGGACTAATTGACAAATTCTGAGTGACACATACCGAAGGGACTAATTGACACATACTGAGCGACACATACCAGAGGGACTAATTGACATACTATGAGTGACACATACCCAAGAGACTAATTTACATATTCCGCAGAGACTAATTGACACATTATGAGTGACACATACCCAAGACTAAATGACACATTCCAAGTGACACATACCGAAGGGACTAATCGACACATATTCAGTGACACTTACCAAAGGAAATAACTGACACGTTCCGAGTTGATTATTGCTTTATTGACACATAATTATATTCAAGTAAACATCAGCTGGAACTCCTCTGGTATACCATCTCCGACTACTTTAATGAGCATCTCAATGTGCCTGATACTCTGAAAAAGAGAGAATGGCTAGAACTGAGATGCCTATTTGTTATGAGAGATTTTGTTCTGGTATCACAAAACGACATCAGAAATGTTACAGATTCGTCCACATTTCTCCCAACACCCCACCCACCGACCAAGATTCACATTACGTTGAACATGACCATGCGACTCAAGTTTATTTGAATTTTATTCATCTGTTCCAGAGGGTATGGCTCTTGATCCCAAGTTATGACCTGGACTGTTGGAGTATGGCCCTTGATGACAAGGTATGACCTTGACTGTTGAGGTATGGCCCTTGATCCCAAGTTATGATCTTGACTTGCAGTATGGCCCTTGATCCCAAAATATGACTTTGCCTGTTTTGGTATGACCTTGACTGTTGAGGTACGACATTTACTGTTGAGATACGGCAATGACTGATGCGGTAAGGCCACTGATCCCAAGGTATGACATTGACTGTTGAGATATGACCTCGACTATTGAGATATGACCTTTACTGTTGAGATATGACATTGATTGTTGAGATATGACCTCAACTGTTGAGATATGACCTTGACTATTGAGATATGACCGACTGTTGAGATATGGCCTTGACTGTGAGATATGGCCTTGACTGTCTGGGTATGACCATGACTGTGGAGGTATGACATTGACTGTTGAGATATGACTTTGACTATTGAGATATGACCTCAACTGTTGAGATATGACCTCGAATGTTGAAACATGACCCCGGTTATTGAGATATGACCTCAACTGTTGAGATATGACCTTGACTATTGAGATATGACCTTGATTGTTGGGATATGACCTTGACTGTTGGGGTATGACCTCGATTGTCGAGATATGACCCAGACTATTGAGATATGACCTCAATATGACCTTGACTGTTGAGATATGACCATAATTGTTGGGGTATGACATTGTCTTTTGAGGTATAACACCGACTGTTGAGGTAGACAAGATTTAAGTACTCAGTATTATAAGTTATAGAAATGTATAGTTGTAAAAGTTGCTTAAATATAAATGATATTTAACATTACCATATTCTGCCGGGTTCCTTTCAGAAGCACGTTGAGACACTTAAGGAAGGTCGAGTACTGCGACTGATGACCACTCAGCTTAAGGGAAAATGCCTTTATGCACAACCTGAAGATATTTGCAAGTTATGAAAGTTTGTATCTATTAAGTGTCTAACACTTTACATATAAACAGGTTTGATTTGAAGTATACAGACAAACAGGTTTGATTTGAAGTATACAGACAAACAGGTTTGATTTGAAGTATACAGACAAACAGGTTTGATTTGAAGTATACAGACAAACTGATTTGATTATATAATGTACAGACTGAAATATACAAACTGATTTGATTACCAAAATATACAGAAAATTGTCCAGTATACAGATGACCTATACTTTACTGTTTGTACTAGGGTGACCTATACTGTATTGTTGTTTCCAGGTGACCTATATTTTACGACTTGTACTAGGGTGACCTATACTGTACTGTTGTTTGCAGGTGACCTATACTTTACTGTTGTTTCCAGGTGACTTATATTGTACTGTTGTTTCCAGGTGACCTATACTTTACTGTTGTTTCCAGGTGACCTATACTTTACTGTTTGTACTAGGGTTTATACCACATACCATGTAATGTTTCCCTTGTGTGACTTGCCTTCTGCTGGATGTGTGCTCTGAAGGAAGAAATGAAAGCAGTTGCTCTTTAAACGTCTAAAACTGACTAAAGATCATGATATGCAACCTTTTTACAGGTGTTATTAACCAGGTGTTATTAACCAGGTGTTATTAACCAGGTGTTATTAACCAGTGTTATTAACCAGGTGTTATTAACCAGGTGTTATTAACACCAGAAAACATTTTGAATGCATGGAATCCAGATTTTCAGTTTATCAAGCTCATTGATTTACTGTATCAATATATAATCCATTTTCTCAATTGCAAACTTCTACATATTTGTTTTTTAATTTATTTGGGGATGTGTTTTTAAGTGAGGATTTAAAGAAAGAACTGACCTTTTCCGTATTCTTTAAGTTCCAGACCAGGCTGGCCAGATCTTGTACTATTCCTAAAAAAATAAAGAAATGAAAGCTAAAGAGTTGGAATTTTACGGGTTAAATATTGATGGATACATCATGTCATCCAAGTAGCTATCCCGCCAACAACAGTCAAGTTTTACAATGTATGTACACCGTTTCTAATACTACTGACGAAGAGATATATATATAATTTACCTATTTTGGGAATCCAAACTCTATAGATACAATAAACAAGAAATCCGTGGATTGACATGTCTCGCCTAACGGGGGGTGGACTTAAAAATAAAAAGGTCAATGATGCTTAAATGAAAGTTTGTAAACATTTTAGTAACTAAAAACAATCGAGTTTGCCGTTTGCTGAGATGACATTTAAGTGCATTTGTTTAAAAACAAAATGCCATTCTATTAAAAACAAGAGGCCCAAGAGGGCCTTTAGATGCTCTACTGGCTAAAACGGCTCTTATATCAAGGGTTGTCAACATAAAATTCCCATCAGTAATTTTTGAAGCTCTACTGATAGATTTAGATAGCTAGATTAGCATTCCTGTGAAGTTTCATAAAAATTTGTCAAGTAGTTTCAGAGGAGTAGTCGCTACAAGTTGAAGTTTTTACTATATACTCTAGGTAAACAAAGATGGCCACTGGCAGCCATGTGTTGAATCAAAATAATTTTCGACAAGGATCAAGAAGGATAAAAATATAGGACAGGGAAAGCAGCATTCAAGGACGACAGTCAACCACAAAACACAAAAACAAACATGCAAACAGACAAACGAAAATGTAATAAAAAAATGCAAACGACATCACAAACACAAAAGGGTTGACAATAGGGCTACCGCCTTGGAACGGTCAGTGGCAAAGTAGGCCACTAGGGGTTTAAACCGGTTCTAGGGTGCACCAAACCTCACACTTACCCTACTGTCAACCCATTAAAACAGGACAGTGTAAATAAAGAAATCCCCGCCATGATTTAATCTCTACATCTTGTCATGCTGATCATTTCAGAAAAAGTCCCATATCAAATATAATATATTTCGTTTGAAAATTATTTTCTCTCACCGATATACAAAGTTATATAAATGCGTCGTCCGCATGTATTTTACATACATGCGCAGTAGTAATTCGTTGTATCACGGGATGTATCACGTGGTGTTTGAATATTGGTCATTCAAGTTCTGGACAGCGACGGGTTCACACCTCTAAGCTTTCAGTTAAATTTATGATTTTGGGAGGCGTAAGTTCGTAAGAAATTATGGGAACGTTTTGTGTGGTTTTAAAGGCATTTATTGTTTATAATTATTTATTATATGTTTTGTTTGAATTTTGTGAAATTCGTCGGTCGTTGCAGACACTTGTGTAAATCACTATATGTAATTAAAGATTAATTGAGTACAATTCTAGTGTTCGTTTTGGTTTATGTAAGTTTGTTCAGGTGTAGTGAGAGAATATCACTTACAGTTTTTAAGAAGTAGTCGCCACAAATCTATGTTTAGCCATGGTGGCCATCTTGAATTTCCGACAGACCTGAAATTGTGCTAGGATCAACTAGACATCAAGAGCAACATTCCTGTGAAGTTTCATAAAAATCCGTCAAATAGTTTCAGAGGAGTAGTCGCTACAAATTTTTACTCTACAAACTCTATGTAAACAAAGATGGCCACTGGCGCCCATGTTTAATGTCGAATCAAAATAATTTTTGACAAGGATCATGTCATACTGATCATTTTAGAAAAAGTCCCATATCAATATCACTTACAGATTTCAAGAAGTAGTCGCTACAAACTTTTTTTTTTAATCTGTTTATAGCCATGGCAGCCATCTTGAATTTCCGGCCGAACTAAACAATTTCTGGGATCAATTAGACATCACGAGCAACATTCTGTGAAGTTTCATAAAAATTTGTCAAGTAGTTTCAGAGGAGTAGTCGCTACAAGTTTTAAATATATAAATCTATGTAAACAAGGATGGCTTAGCCATGTTTAAAGTCGCATCAAAATAAATTTTGACAAGGATCAACATCATGTCATGCTGATTATTTTAGAAAACGTCCCATATCAATATCACTTACAGTTTTCAAGAAGTAGTCGCTACAAATTTATTTATTTTAAATCTATTTTTAGCCAAGGTGGCCATCTTGAATTTCCGGCCAGCCTGATTTTTTTCTAGGATCAACTAGACATCGAGAGCAACATTCCTGTGAAGTTTCATGAACATCCGTCAAGATGTTTCAGAGGAGTAGTCACTACAAATTTTTACTATACAACTATGTAAACAAAGATGGCCACTGGCAGCCATGTTTAACGTCGAATCAAAATTATGTTCGACTAGGATCAACATCATGTCATGCTGATCATTTTAGAAAAAGTCCCATATCAATATCACTTATAGTTTTCAAGAAGTAGTCGCTACAAACTTGTTTTTTGAAAATCTATTTTTAGCCGTGGCGGCTATCTTGAATTTCCGGCCGCTCTGAAGTTTTGCTAGGATCAATTAGACATCAAGAGCAACATTCGTTGAACTTTCATGAAAATCCGTCAAGTAGTTTCAGAGGAGTAGTCGCTACAAGTTTTCATTATATAACTCTATGTAAACAAAGATGGCCACTGGCAGCCATGTTTAACGTTGAATCAAAACGATTTTTCACAAGGACCAATATCATGTCATGCTGATCATTTTAGAAAAAAGTCCCATATCAATATATCTTATAGTTTTCAAGAAGTAGTCGCTACAAACTTGTATTTTAAAAATCTCATTTAGCTTTGGCGGCCATCTTGGATTTCGTATCAACATGCATTTTTGCTAGGATCAACTAGACTTCATGGGCAACATTTCTGTAAAGTTTCATAAAAATCCATCCAGTAGTTTCAGATGAGTAGTCGCTACAAGTTTTTACTATATAGCTCTATGTAAACAAAGATGGCCACTGGCAGCCATGTTTAACGTCGAATCAAAATGATTTTTGACAAGGACCAATATCATGTCTTACTGATCATTTTAGAAAAAGTCCCATATCAATATCACTTATAGTTTTCAAGAAGTAGTCACTACAAACTTATTTTTTGAAAATCGATTTTTAGCTGTGGCGGCCATCTTGGATTTCGCATCAACATGAATTTTTGCTAGGATCAACTAGAATTCATGGGCAACATTTCTGTAAAGTTTCATGAATATCCATCCAGTAGTTTCAGGAGTAGTCGCTACAAATAAAAGTTAACGGATAGACGGACGGACAGACGGACGCCGCACCACGGCATAAGCTCTGCTGATCAGTCGAGCTAACAACAGGGATAGGATGGCCTTAGATCGCTCACCTGGTAATCATGGGCAATAAGTCTGCTGTGTCTAGTCTGGCATGGGCATTTTTTAATTTGTCCCACTTTCTTCTATGAATTAAATTTTCATAAAAATGGGGGGGGGGGGGGGGGGGGGGGGGGTATATTAACATTCTAAACAGGAGGGGTTATATTAACATTCTAAACAAATATGGTAAAGATCAGATAAAAAATGAAGTAAGTACAGATTTAACAAAGGAAAATACAATATAGCATTGTTCAACAAATCAAGGGCCATAACCTGTCTAGATCTAGCTAGTTTTCGAACTTGTCCAAAATTTCATTGATATACCATGCTTTGCACAACTAGACATCATACTGAGGCTTCCTGCCAAATTTTGTAGAAATCCAACAAGCCATTTAGGAGGAGTAGCGCCGACAAGAAATTTAAAGTAAAAATGTCAAAGTGCCATAACTCCTGCTTCAAACTGGAACAAAAGCCTGAAATGCACAACTAGACATCTTACCGATGCTTCCTGTCAAGTTTCGTCGAAATCCGACAAGGCGTTTAGGAGGAGTAGCGCCGACAAGAAATAAAAAAAAACAAATGTCTAGTGGCCGTAACTCCATCAAAAATCAATGAACCGGAAAAAAAATGCAATAGGCACAGCAATGCTTCCTGCTACACAGCGTTAACACACAAAAAAAAATGAAATAGGAAAATTAAAAAAAAAAAAAAGAAATGAAATAAGAAAATTAAAAAAAAAATGAAATAAGAAAATTAAAAAAAAAATTAAAAAAAAGGAAACAAAAATAAATAAATTAAAATAACAAATATATTTATTAAAAAAAATAAAAAATATATATATATATATAAAAAAAAAAGAAAAAAAAGGCAAAACATCTGTCAAGTTTGGTAAAGATCAGATGAAAAATGAAAGCCCTATCGTATTAACGAGGCAAAATATAACATTTTTAACTAAATCAAGGGCCATAACTCCGCTGTTATTGGTCCGATCTGGCTGGATTTCAAACTTGTGCGAGCTTTCATTGATATTAACAATCTGGTTAAGTTTGGTAACGATTGGTAAAGATCGGATGAAAAATGAAGGCCTTTGGCCAGTAGAGCTAAAAATCATAATCTCCAAAAAGTAGGTCAAGGTTATAGATGAAATTCAGGCATCCAAAAAAAAAGATGCACTAACAAAGACAAAACTATGTCAAAACAGAATATGTTTTCTTTTGAAGATTAAAGCTATAAATTAGGTTTAAAACATAAAGTGCATAATTCTAGTTTATGAGAAAGTGAATGTAACAATTAAAGTTATCTGCCCTTTGCTTGGATGGTGAAGGCACATCCACATTTGCTTTGCCACGTTGCAATGCACCACTCAAGATACAACTATAAGCAAAGTTTGAAAGGTCTAGTGCATACAGTTTGTGAAAAAGTGACCTAAACGCAAAAGTTGAACCTAAAAATTAGTAAGTTATCTGCCCTTTGCTTGGAGGGTCAAGGTCACTTCCATATTTGCTTCATCACGTTGCGATGTACCACCCATGATACAACTATAAGCAAAGTTTGAAAGGTCTAGTGCATACAATTTGTGAGAAAATGACCTAAACGCAAAACTTGAATGTTGCCGCTGCGGCCGCCGGAAAAGCAACACCTATGTCTCTTTTTTTCTTCGAAAAGGCGAGACAAAAACGCTTTAATCAGCCAGGTCAAACACCAAAAACTTGAGCGTCCAATTAAAATTTACACCAACTAATAATTCATTTTACGCATATTCAATCATGGGTATTTTAAAAACCCTTGCATAACATATATTTTTATTTGGCACATATACATTATTTTATAACCTGAACACCTGGTCAGAGTTTTGATGAACGTTGCTGTAGTGAAATTTTGCCATTATTTGAAGGGTTAGTTACTTTGACTAATTAAAACACTAGTTCATTAGTCAATCATAGGTAATATTGTTTGTATTTATAACAGACCATTATTTAAGCATGGATCAAATTGCAATAGAAAAATAAATCAGGCAGTTTGAGAAAAGGGCGCCACAAGTTTTTCCGATAGAACTTTAGGTAAACCAAGATGGACACTGGTGGTCATATTTGATTTCCAATCAAAATGATTTTTGTTTAGGATCAACTAAATGTCATGCCAGTCACTATGGTGAAAGTTCCAAATCACCATTATTGATGGTTTTTGAGTAGTCGCACACAAAATTTATTTTGAAAATCCATTTTCAGCTGTGGCGGCCATTTTGAACTTCAGGTAAACCTGATCTTTACTTAGGACTAACTAGACATCAAAAGCGACATTCCTGTGAATTTTCATGAAAATCCATCAAATAGTTTCAGAGGAGAAGTGGCCTCAAAAATAAAAACGTTTATGGAGAGAAAGATGGACAGATGATACGGCATAAATAAAATTAATTTGAAGGGAGGCAAGATATATTAACGTATTTTGAAATGAAGATCAATAATATTACTCCCTAGCTCGGTGTATTACCATGGCGATACATAACTTTCTATGGACATTCTTACCCAGGAAGTAGAGGGGGTTATCCTGCACCCGTTGCATGTTGGGTAATTTCAGTGCGTATGCGTGGAACTTGTAGGCGGTCAGAAGGAACACCAGGTAAATGTTTCTGTGAATGTGTTGCCAGGAGTTAATGCTGCTATCAAGGAAGACTTTGTGACATTTCTGCCTGACTGAGCTGCAAAAGTTATTCACAAATAAATAATAATAATACAACCATTCATGCATCTTTCCAGGCAAATATCATGTTTCTGTTCACAAACAAGTGTTTAAGAATGAATACAAATGGTATAATAGTTTCAAATTGATTTCATTAAACTAGCAAAAAAATAATTCACAGTTCATATCAATTTCACAGTTTGTTAACAGTATATCTCACGGAGTACACAATACC
>JAWPHD010021322.1:0-28616 GCA_037043455.1 Cyrtodaria siliqua | reverse complement strand
AGAAGCAAAAGATTTGAGGTTTGGATTTTGAATAAAACTGTCTAGCGTATGTGTCGAGGTTAGCGCTGTCTAGCGTATGTGTCGAGGTTAGCGCTGTCTAGCGTATGTGTCGAGGTTAGCGCTGTCTAGCGTATGTGTCGAGGTTAGCGCCACCATTTTATTGTCTGTGTCTGTCTGTGCCTGGAAAACAGCCAACAAAAATTCACGCACCTGCTCAGAGAAACATCATGGAAGACAGGCTGTGGACTGTCCTGTACCCGATCCACTTTATGGAACAGGGCTGTTTATGGGCAGAATTTTATCTCCATAAATTCATAGATATGGAAAATTGATGTTCTTGAGAGAAAGTAATCTCTTTTCATGTTGCTTTTAATTATGGTTAACATGGGCTGTACTCCAGTGCATGTGCAATTCTGATCGCTGATTGGGCTGTTAATGGTCGACTGACTGCAGGGAATTTTTTTTTTTTTGTAGATCTCAATTTTCTCTTTTTTTTTGTGTGTGCAGACAAGCTTCAGCATGAGCGAGAGAGAAACAGTCTCGATCAAGTAAACATGATGATATTTTATGCCCACAATTTTATGTGTACAAAAGTTATATTAAAAGGAAAAGATTCCAATAAAACTAATGGTACGCCATTATGAAATGAATGATTTATGCATTCATTAAAAGCATTAACTATTCAGTTTTAATTGGTTGTGTATGTGTAGTGTTAAGGTTTATAGTCCTTCTGTCTGTACCGGCACATTGTACTAGAGAATGTATGTTTGTGTGTAGTTATGGTGACTTATGTTTCAAGTCTGAAATGAGTATTGGGCCCAGGATCGAAAAGTCATGGGTTTGATCCCTGCCACGATCATACTGGCTGTATACCAGATATCGTCATTTTTATGTTGGTTCTTTAATATATCTAAATCAAAACTAGTCATCTCATAAATATTTTTGCCGGTACAGAAGCTTACCCCTTTGCTGTAGATATTCTGTGTTTACATTGTTTCTATTCTCAGTAACAAGTGTCATGTGACGTTACTAAATATAGACTGACTTGGGCCGGTCGTCTGAGCTGAATGTAGTAGTTATTGTCATGTTCAGTTTAATACCGAATAATCCATGTTTGGGATGATGAAAACATGTGTAGTTATTAATTGAAACATAAATATACCATTGCACATGAATACACAAAAGAAATATCTAGAAAAATATTATATCTACAATTTAAATGTTTTTTCAACTGTAGGTATCGGATGTAATTTACTTCACTTCGACATTTTCATTATTTAAAGGGAAATAACTGTCCGCAAATTTAAATCTAGTTGTCTCCCTTGGCTGAAAATGTTTAGCACATGCTTTTCCTGCATTTGTGTGACTTTAAACGTCAGACAAATTTGACTGTGTATTGTTTTTTTCTGCAAGCCTTGAACATTGTGGGTCTTTTTTTTTTTATTGGCCAGGTTAGCATATAACATGTTTTCAAAAATTGTGTGAGACTAGTCCCACAAAAAAGTTTCACGAAGACTAATCATGCGCAAAAAATGTCCCACAAGGTCACAGTCCTCGTGAGAGTCGCAGTCCTCATGAGAGCTCAGGAGAGATGAAGAAATTGTATAAGATTAATTGATGGTTTATGCAACTAACTGTAAGATTAATTGATGGTTTATGCAACTAAATGTAACATATGTTTATAATACGTATCTTATTGCAGGTCGTTGGCACGACGATGTACAGCGCTAGTCTTCACACACAGCGAGACTGATATAGTGGTGGCGGACAGGTCGGGGGACGTGTATAAATATTCCGTACTAGAACCAAAGACAGATGGAGACCTCCTACTGGGACATCTGTCCATGATCCTCGATGTGGTACGTATGACATCTGCTTAGCATTCGTATATGGCAGGGGCATAGCTACACTGTCTACCAGAAATAATAAATTAAAAACACAAAAATTCAATAAAAGCAAGGAGAAACGGAAAAGACGGAACATATTTTCTTATTCCGTTTTCCTTGAAAATGTTAAAAATTCAGGCCAAATCATCAAAATTCCAGCGTCAAAATATTGTGAAATACTTCCAAAATGCACCACAGCCTATATAAACGAATACAAAAAAATCAGGAGGTGGGTGGAGAGGTGAGTGTGGGTGGAGAGGGTTTGCCTGCACTTGGACTCCCTAGCATAATGTCACTCTTGCATATACATTATAAAAGCTCTAGCTATGGGAAGGGACATTTTCATTCCCAGCACCATTTTTCGTTAACTCTGTTTTAAAATAATCGGCGATTACCAGATGAGTACTATGTATACATTCCCACCAAAAGTAGGTCAGATGGACTGACTGACCTCCAACCGCATTTTACACTTCCATTGGTTCTGGTTAAGGTTTTCAATTACCTCTGTTTCTCAGTCATCCATAGTCTTTTGTTTTAAACATTTAAAAGCATACACAGAACAGCTTAAAATACACTGATATTTTATCCCATCCAAGATTAAGCCAATATTCAGGCTCCAGTTGCATTTTCGGCATCTGCAGTGTAATTCTAATTAAATAATGGTGACAGATGTTTGTTGCGACAAAATATGAACATTTTTGGCTGAAAAATAGCATGCCAATATTATTAGCTCTACTGGCTGCATGAGCTTATGGGATGGCGAGTTGTCCGTCATCTGTGCATCGTTAACTTTTACCTCGTTAATAGGGCCTTCATTTTTCATTTGATCTTTTCCAAACTTGGCCAGATTATTGATATGCAATGAAAGCTTGGATGAGTTCGAAAACAACATTAGCATGATATTGTCTTTATTTTTAGCTCTACTGATCAAAGATCAGCAAAGATCCCATGATGGTTAGTTGATCCTAACAAAATTCACATTGATGTAAAATCCAGCAAAGATCCCATGATAGTTAGTTGATCCTAACAAAATTCACATTGATGTAAAATCCAGCAAAGATCCCATGATAGTTAGTTGATCCTAACAAAATTCACATTGATGTAAAATCCAGCAAAGATCCCATGATAGTTAGTTGATCCTAACAAAATTCACATTGATGTAAAATCCAGCAAAGATCCCATGATAGTTAGTTGATCCTAACAAAATTCACATTGATGTAAAATCCAGCAAAGATCCCATGATAGTTAGTTGATCCTAACAAAATTCACATTGATGTAAAATCCAGCAAAGATCCCATGATAGTTAGTTGATCCTAACAAAATTCACATTGATGTAAAATCCAAGATGGCCTTCAAAGCTAAAAATAGATATTTTTAAAAAACAAGTTTGTAACAACTACTTCTTGAAAACTATAAGTGATATTGATATGGGACTTTTTCTAAAATGACCAGCATGACATGATGTTGATCCTTGTCGAAAATCATTTTGATTTGCCGTTAAACATGTCTGCCAGCGACCATCTTTGTTTACATAGAGTTTTAGGTCACAGACAACCATTGATTTTCCCGTAGGCCTCCATTATAGCCTTTAGGGCTATCCTGATTTCCCTATATCTCGTAGCCATATATGGCACCCATTGCCTGAAACTTACATCCAAGAGATATTTAATGAAGAACTTTTTCTCATAGCGAATCCAATGAAAAGCTAGTCGTTTCTGGCTCCGAAATGACTCACCCCCAGTTTTGCAGTTTTTTTCCCGCCAAATGTCAACGCGTACCAACTACTTCCATTTTTCAGTCATAATTTTAACAAATAACTACAAAAATATGTATTAACTGTTCCATTTTGAAGAAAACATATTTATGTTTGAATTCTCATGTTGTTTTATTTCAGTCATTATTTGTATCCAATCCATGACTTCACACTGGTAAACGTCATTAGTCTCGGATTCCCTAGACTTTTTTTTGACCAATCACAGTCTCTTTTTATTTAGTAGACACGGACCTATATAGTAAAAACTGGTAGCGACTACTCCTCCGAACCTACTTGAGGGATTTTCATGAAACTTAACATGAATGTTGCTCTTGATGTCTAATTGATCCTAGCACAATTTCAGGTCGGCCAGAAATTCAGGATGGCCGCCAAGGCTAAAAATAGATTTTTAAAAAACAAGTTTGTAGTGACTACTTCTTGAAAACTAGAAGTGATCTTGATATGGGACTTTTTCTAAAATGATCAGCATGACATGATCCTTGTCGAAAACCATTTTGATTCGACGTTAAACAGGTCTGCCAGCGGCCGTCTTTGGTTACATAGTTATATAATAAAAACTTGTAGCCACTACTCCTCTGAACCTACCTGACAGATTTTCATGAAACTTCACCGGATGTTGCTCTTGATGTCTAGTTGATCCTAGCAAATTTTCAGGCCAAAATTCAAGATGGCCGCCACAGCTAAAAATATATTTAAAAAAAAACAAATTCGTAGTGACTACTTCCTGAAAACTATAAGTGATATTGATATGGGACTTTTCCTAAAATGATCAGCATGACACGGTGTTGGTCATTGTCGAAAATCATTTTGATTCAACGTTAAACATGGCTGCCAGCGGATTTTTTTTTCTAAACTTGGCCAGATTGTTGATATCAATGAAAGCTTTGACAAGTTCGAAAACCAATCAGGTCGGAACAGTAACACTAGAGTTATGGCCCTTGATTTTCATAAATATGCTATATTTTGTCTCGTTAACATGATAGGGTCTTCATTTTTGATCTTTACAAAACTTGGCCAGATTGTTGTTAATGAAAGCTCGGACAAGTTCGAAAACCAGCAAGGTCGGACCAGTAATACTAGAGTTATAACCCTTGATTTTCTTAAATATGCTATATTTTGCCTCGTTAAGATGATAGAGCCTTCATTTATGTGTCGTCATGCTAAGTAGGAAGTTTGGTATTGCATTTGAGGTCACTGGGGTCAATGTCCAGGTCATTGTTACTAAATATAGAAAACTGGTTTCCAGACAATAACTTCAATTAGGAATGTGATACTGGAACAAAACTTGCTGTGTACGAAGCATATATGAAAAGGAAGTTTGGGATTGTATTTGAGGTCACTGGGTTCAAGGTCACTGTTACTAAAATAGAAAAATAGTTTCCAGGACAATGACAGTTAAGAATGAGATATTGGAACTTCCTGTGTAGGTATGCAATGTGTATTTTAATTTATGCGATGATTGAATCTTGAGACCTTATTGAAATAAAGTGGATGGTCATTAAATTATTATAATGATTATTTTAGACTCTGACGAGAGATGACAAGTACATAGTGACCACTGACAGAGATGAAAAGGTACGGATCTCTCACTACCCCGGGGCGTACAACATACATACATACTGCCTGCTGCATACAGAGTAAGTTTGGATATCTCACTACCCCTGGATTAGTACATGTTCAGTAGGGCATCTTGGCAGCACAATCATGTCCATCAATTGAAAACCCATACAAGCTAAAGACCCATTAACAATTTTTACAATATCTTTTGATTTCCCCAAGCTATAAACCAGAGGGTGTGTCGCCTGCCGTGTGCTTATTTCAGCAAGTACAATTATTAATCTTAACTATAAAGTTTGAAGAAGGGGTGCAGTCCTCCATGAAATATGGAGCAGTTTGTTTTTTTAAAGTGTTGAAGTTTATGAAAAGGGGCATAAATCTGCATTGGATAATTGATAAGGACTGTATAAAGTTTCATGAACATAGGTCAATATTTTGCCAAGTTATGAGCTAGGTTAGGCTGCAGGTTGAAGTTTTATTAAAAGTTGCATAACTCTGCCAAAATGCATCAGAGTTATTGGACATGTGTAACAACATTCCTTTGGTTAAGATGAAGATATGTGTGAAGTTTCATTAACATATGTCAAATACTTTTTAAGTTATGGCCAGTTATGAGCTTGGTCAGAGTTATTGGTAATCGATTGGTACATGGCTAAAATAGACCTTTCCTTTGGAAAAAGTACTAAAACAACACAACACAACACACCAAGTGTTATTCCTTCAAACTTTTATTATTGATAGAAAATGCGTTTTGCTCAAGCAGGTGAGCAAACTTAGGAAGTAATATTTTGCAGTCTTGTTACATTATATACAGTACTGAAATGTTCAACATTTATAAATTTTGTGTTACAAAGTGTAATGTGACTAAAAAGTCTACAACAGCACAGTTTAGTCCTTTCTCTAAATAGCTGCAACCTTGTTACAAAAACTTGGGATGTCTTTGGAATATTACGTGGAGTTAGGTATGCAGTATATTAACTAGAAATTGTTATTGTCCATGGGACAAAAATGTATGGCTCCCCCACTCGCCCGAACAGACATAATTGACATCTCTAGGTCCAACTGTTCTCTATTGATCTGAGATCGTTTTGATATTCAATATCCATGTGACAGTAATCTACTATCTGTATCAGTAAGGCCACATAAAAAAATATGTGTGGCTCAGGTAACCCGACCGACCCTATTTCTTTAAGGGGCCGACCCTAAAAAAAATATGCAAAAATTAAAAAAAATATTAAAAATTTAAAAAAATAAATAAAATAAAAATAAAAAAAATAAATAAAAAAAATTAACAAAAAATTACAAGAAATAAAAAAATTAAAAACAATAATAAACAAAAAAATAAATAAAAAAAATATATATATTTAAGAAAAAGAAATAATCAATAGGGGACATCTACTGGTCATGACCAACCATCCTTCCAAGTTTGTAGTTATTGATCGGACATCGTTTTGATAGTCAATGTCACCGCAATCTTGACTTTGACCAAGTGACCCCAAAATCAATATGGCAAAAGGACCCTAGGTCCAACCATTCTCTAGTTATTGATCGGACATCGTTTTAATAGTTAATGTCACCGCAATCTTGACTTTGACCAAGTGACCCCAAAATCAATAGGGGTCATCTACTGGTCATGACCAACCACCCTTCCAAGTTTGAGGACCCTAGGTCCAACCATTCTCTAGTTATTGATCGGACATCGTTTGTGACACAGACCTACAGACAGACAGACAGACAGACAGACAGACAGAAAGCACAAAATCAATATGGCTCCCCTACCACACTTTGTGTGGGGGAGCCATAACTTTGACCTAGTGACCCCAAAATCAATAGGGGTCATCTACTGGTCATGACCAACCATCCTTCCAAGTTTGAGGACCCTAGGTCCAACCATTCTCTAGTTATTGATCGGACATCATTTTGATAGTCAATGTCACCGCAATCTTGACCTTTGACCTAGTGACCCCAAAATCAATAGGTCATCTACTGGTCATGACCAACCATCCTTCCAAGTTTGAGGACTCTAGGTCCAACCATTCTCTAGTTATTGATCGGACATCGTTTGTGACACAGACCTACAGACAGACAGACAGACAGAAAGCACAAAATCAATATGGCTCCCCTACCACACTTTGTGTGGGGGAGCCATAATTACAGGGCTCGACGTTAACTTTACAGACATGTTGCCAGTGGGGCAACTTAACTCTGAAATTTACTTGCCCATGCCAGTTTGCTGGTTGCCGAATTATTTAGACCCGAAGTTTTTATTTTATAAGGATATACTGTTTGAGGCTTCAGGAGTATTAGACCACTTACTGATATAACTCTCACAGCACGTTTCTGAGAATTCCAAAAGCTGGTCTAATACATGTACTTACAATGTAACAACAATAGTAATATCGGAAACATGCAAAGAGCGATGGGTTTCTTTTATATTTTGTCATATTCTATAGTCCTTGTTCCTCAGTTTTGAAGTTGCCCGACGGGAATGAGCCTTTTCGACTTTACTTGCCCGGAGTCTTTAACGTCGAGCCCCGACTTATATAGTGGATACTCCCAAGTTGTGTTTCTTTATTTCTTTAGTATATAATGATACTAATTATTATTATTACTATTATCATTATTAATATACAACTATCTACTTCTGTTGAGGTCAATGGTTAAAACTATTCATCCAAGGGAGTGACTATTGACCTGAAGCAGTAAACTACTGACCGAGATGAAGTCGAGGTCAATAGTTTGCTACTGAGGGTCAATAGTCAATCCCGAGGATGAATAGTTTTAACTATTTACTGAAACAGAAGTAGATAGTTGTTTTAATATATTGAATCGTATAAACTCCGTTAGTTTACGTCACGTCATGGGAAATCGTAACGACATTCTCAGACTATTGACCTGCAAAAAAAAGACTAGTTGAGCTATACTAGTGCTAGTGACTTACACGTGACTGCCTTTTAGCCAATGAAAACTACGTATTTAAAATGACATATAATAATTATTATTATTACCCACCTCAGAGAAATCTGTATGGGAATCAGTTACTGCAGGGATAGTAAAAAACATTGGGTAACTTATATCACACATTGTTCAGATTACTTTTGTATAGCACCTTGGAGGTGACTTATAATCCAAAGAACTTGTCCTAGACCAAACCCCATCTGAACTGAAATATAGAGATTATTTAACTGCTGGGATCGATTATTTGGAAATCCTTCATGAGATAGTAGGCCTGTAGTTCTTTTCCTTTTAATAAAACCCAGCAGTTAAAATAAATATGTCTTACATTTTAAATTAATCAGTTTGTGTATTATTTTAACTAAAAGTTTGCTTTGTTAAACTTTCTATAGGAATATTACATCATGACTCAGCATCAGTTAATTATTTTTATGAGTGAGTTAGTTATTAATATTAGTGGTTATGAATTTTCTTTCACTAAGAAGTCCTGATCTTTCACCCGTTATAAAGTCATTTATGCTCTTTCAAGATCCGTGTCCAGTACATTAAGAACAATGAGAACTGAGAACTGAAAACAGACTTAAAGGCATTTTCGGTAGTTTTCCATGCGCAGCTTCTTTGGGGGACTTCTCTTCTAAAACTATTGGATGGATTTCCTACAAATTTACAGGAATGTTGATTTTGATGTCTTGTTGTATTTTTTGTCTTTTCTTTTTTTTTTTTGAATTTTTTTTTTAAATATTTTGTTTTGAATTAATTTTTTTATTTATTTATTTTTTTTTGAATTTTTTTATTGTCTTTATTTAAAGCCTATTATAAGATACATAAAATAGGAAAAAAATTAGCATTTTGTAAAAATTCCAACAAAATTAAAAAAATTAAGCGTAACCAAAAACCAATATTAAATCTCAATATGCATGGTGACCTATAAATTTAATTGCATAATATATTGTCTAAATATATGTTCAAATAAGTGCCTAGGAAGTTTGAACAAATTCTGTTATTAGGAACATAACAAAAAAGGAAAATATACCATTTCAATATAATTTCATACAAAACTTGGCCTTTTAGCATAGGGGTAGGGTTTCAAAAAAATATTCTAAACAAGCATGAGGCCCTATCATTTTTATTGCACATTTTGTTTTTATATATGTTAAACTATGTGCTTAGAAAGTTTAAACAAATTCTATTATTGGGAACATACAAAAAAAAAAGGAAATTGTATCATTATGGGCTAATTTGTGCATAAATTGTGGTTATGGTCTCAACAGATTTTGTAACAAAATATAGGTTTTACATAAAGATGAGCTTTAAATGTTATTGTAATTAAATGTTCTTTACTTTAATACAATTTTAGCAGAATTGTGACCAATGAGTAAATGATTAGACTTCAAAAATGTCTTATTTAGCTATTTCATGGACTTGTTCAACTTTTTGAACAGATTGACATGACGGTGGTATTACAAATTATTTTTAAAATCTTAACAATCATGGTGACCTACCATTATTTTTGCCTTTTCTGTCTATATATATAACAGACATGCTGTATAAAAAGTTAAAAGAAAATCTGTTATGCAGGAAAAACTATAGAAAATGTCTTTAAGTCATCAAGCATTTGGGGATAATTCCTCGATGAAATTGATGTGTCTCAGATAAAGATCTGCCGCGAGAAAATAATTTAAACAATAACATGCCTGCTTTATAGTCCCGAGAGGATAATTTTGATGGTAAGAGTCTATATGTGCATCTGTCCATCACACATTCCTTTCTGCTCATCCAATTTTCTTGAAACTTGGTAGGAAGTATCATTAAGATGCCCAGTGGCAAATATTGTCTGGCTATTCCAGTTGAATGATCTTTAGATGAATTATAGGATTTTGATTTGTAAAGCATTTCTGCCGAACAACTCCTACATTCTTTATCTGATGTTCATGAAACTTGGTAGGAAGTAGTAGTATGATGTCTAGTGGAGCATAATTGTCTAGGCATGATTTTTGGCAGACTTCCACAAAAAACTCTTTTTTACACAAAAAAAATTCTTCATCAGGCTGTCATCGTCTGCTTCTTGTATTTGTTGTTATCACTTGACTGTGAAAATCAGTTTTTTATAAAGATAGAGAAAACAAATTGCAATCATATGATTATTGTCTACAAATTATTTTGTTTTCTCTTCAGATATGTTTCTCAGATTGTGTTTGTTGACAAATTCAACTGCCTCATTTCAGGATCTGGGGTACGTACAATAATGTATTTTATTATATAGGTTTGACTCATCTGAGGATCCGGGGTACTTATTATAATTTATTATGTAATTTTGACCCCTCTCACGCCAGAAGGTATGTACAATAATATAATTTATTGTGTAGGTTTGGTTCATCTCGGGTACAATAAAATAATTTATTGTGTAGGTTTGGTTCATCTCGGGTACAATAATATAATTTATTGTGTAGGTTTGGTTCATCTCGGGTACAATAAAATAATTTATTACGTAGGTTTCACTAATCATCAGATCAGGAGGTATGAAAACAACATTAATTTTGTTGGTGTAAAAAACGTAGGAATCATTAATTTGACCGTCTTTTGGCATTCATTGTTTTGGACACATATTCTGTCCTGGTCAAGGCTCATATTTCCCTATTTGATAGGCAGTGTCCACATTTGATTTAAAATAAAAATTAAGCAGCGGCGGGTATTATCGACAGTTTAAAGCTATGGACGATATAGTGTTGCTATTTATAGCTTTAAAACAACTGGTGCTCCGTTATTTTAACACGCCGGTTGAAACTTTGACGTACAGTACAATTAAGGTGAAAGGTTAAATAACTTGGTATAGAATATCGTACATACCTTATGTAGGACATTGTCGGCAGTTATCGACAGTTGGAGGCAGTTATCGACATGTTAGGGAAGTTTTAAAAAAATGCACAAATACAGCATTTAAATGCCTGGTTTGCCGATTTACAATATAACACTTGTTTACAACATACATGTTTACGAGGTAAATTATGTAAAGATGCGGACAAACAGTATTTGTAACATTTTTTTTCTAATTGCTTTCATATAAAAAATTTTTTTTAATTTTATTACCTTTAAGGTTAGATTTTATTCATAATTTCATTGCTTTTATTCAAAATTTCATTGTATTCTTTTCAGAATTTGTCTCTCAGTTTATAAGCAGAACTCGCAATGGAAAGGATAATTTTGGGTATTTCTACCATCCAAATCTATAATTTTCTTCACCTCGACGAGGAGGTCCTCGCGGGATAATGGGTATCCTATTGACGCCATTAATTGGATATACTCTCCAAGGACCGTCTCTTCGGCCTGTGGTAGGACAGTGGCTGGCCCTGGACGGGTCCTTTCTTCAGGAACACGCCCACTGATTTTATCTAGTAATGTAGTCCGGGGCATCCCATAAGTAATTGATGCTTTCCGTTTTGACATAGCCCCACTGCGCACCATTTCCAGCGCTGCAATCATCTTTGACGGCGAATACTGTAGCCTTTTCTTGGCTTTAACCTGTGTTGACATGTTAAAACCTGAAATAGACAGTTAATTCAACTTAAATATGATAAAAACGTAGATCTATATTTTGTCATTGAATATGTCGATAATTGCAGAACATGCAAATAAAAGTCGGTATTTATCGACACCCCCGTTACTCATTCCTTATTCAGTTGCAGCAACTTCAACAAACAAAATGAAAGAGATATAACATCAGTAAGTCACGATAGACCGCAATAGAAAACACAATGGCAAAGTTTAAGATAGTAAATTCATCCTATCGCGGTACCCTATCTTACGACATCTCATAACGTCACAACATTATCGGTGCAAAAATATACCAACCTTTTTTCATGTGCAGAGTAGACGACGCACTCTTCTCGAAACATCTGAAAATGGCCGAAAGTATTTCCTAGAAAATCAACGATGTCATAAAATGACGTCATTGAAACTAACATACTTTTTAATCATAAAAATTACGTCATCTTGAAAAACGTCGATATTTACCGACTGTCGATAATACCCACTGCTGCTCTACTATTTTAATATTTGTTGGTGTTATTTGCAAACAAAATGTTTCTGAAATCTATATCATATGTAATGCTGTTTGCCTGGGCAACCATGGTTGAATGGATAGCATTGTAGACTCTAAATCCAAAGATACAAGTTTCGAATCTCTCCAGCGCCACTTGGATTCTTTGATGTCTCCTTAGGCAATACACTTATTCATTTTCGTTGAATGGGGACAGAAACCAGGCGGTCCTGTGTATCAGAGTCAATCCTCCTAGCATGTTAAACAACCATAGCCGGTCATGAAAATTCCACTCGTCTGCTCACCATGACGAGTGCTCATTGATGCAGGACGATAAATTCATTTAAAAGTTATCATTTTGACTGTTCAGATATTACGAAGGACGAGTTAACTCAGAAATGAACTTTCCTGCTCTGCATAGGTATCTGTTGAATAGTAAGGGTAGGACTCGGTTCCCGGATTCCAATATATTCTTCCCCTCTCTCTCATGGGCGACTCTAAATAACCTATAATATGTTGATGGACCATTAAGCAATAATTCATTATTTGTTTGGTTTGAAAAACTTACATCTCTGTAAAAAATCAGTGGGTAATCCAACATCTGTCTCCATAGGAAGGTTGCTGTTCTATTCTGTGCAATATATGAGGGAGATGTTATCAGTGATCTGTCTGTATGTAATTACCACATGCTACTGCTCCTCGAGATATTTCCATGAGCGACGAGATCGCTATCTCAAATAGAGCAATTAATTAACTATAAATAAAGCATTTTATAGCCTTCATGTGTTTATTTACTGAAATTGACCACCTTCAATCATAGAATATTAAAAATAAAATAGACATTGGAAAATTATCAGGTTTTGCTTTGGAAATACACAGAGACTGGTTTAAATGCGATATAATAGTGCATGGTATCTCACTGTGTTTTTATGATGTCAATTGCGATGAATTCAGGGACGATGAATTCAGGGACCGTGCAGGTGTGACCAAAAGATCCACTTGGAAACGGACCTTTAATTGATCTAATGACTGTCATGTACTTTTGCCATCTTGATGAACCACAAAGTGGGATTGATTCATTATATACGTCTATATTGCTGATGGTCTTAATTTATTGTTCATCTTTTCAACCCACTCTATCTGATTTGATGTATTTAATAACAAATCAAATAAAAGTTTTCACCATTCAAACATATTGAAAATTATTACGAATGAATAAATGAAATTGCTTTTTACATCGCCTTTAACATCAGAGGGAATTGAAACAAAGGACCAGATTCAAATAAGATTTTCGAGATAATTGATATACTCCTCAAAATAATTTAAGGACCCTGTTTAGATTAAGTAATTATTACCAGGGGTGTAAAAATTTGGAAAAATCCACTCGCCCTACAGGACTAGTGGAAGCAAAAAGCTACTCGCCCTTACCAATTTACCACTCGCCCTGCAGCAGATAACCTGAACATTATTTTCACCACTATAGTAAGCTACAATAAGTATATTTGTGTACTCACAGACACTGTAGTAGCTGACAGGCAGTATGTGGATATTTTATTGTTATGCAAATAAAGAAAGCGCCATATTATCTAACAACACATTTAATATTATGGTCTGCAACCTGTCCTCGTACACTGTCACAGGCAACTGTCATTAAGATTTATTCCCTTCCACGCAGACATTCGTCGGGGAGTGGACAAAAAAAATAAGCACGGAGAATTAACTTCTACAACAACAACAACAATATTCTGCTGAACTTCTCTTCAGTATTTTGTCTCCATTGGACCAATAATAGAAGCCAGAACTAATTAATAGTGGTTGGGAACTACGCTTGTTGTTCAGCCATACCCGTTCTGATTCACCGACACTCGGGCCAAATCCGCTTGCAGACTTTCCGAACAGTGACCTGATGTCTGTTTGTTTACCCGCCATGTTTACGGTGTCGATATAAAAAAAAAAAAGTCTGACTGGTTAGCGATATATTGCATCACACTCCAATTGATTTTAGCGTGAATTGAATCACAGTCTATATGACGCGTGGGTTACCTAATAACAAACAAACACCTATTAATCTGGGTCCTGCAAACGACAATATGGAACATAATTATGCGTCGGAAATGATCCAGATTTGAAATCTTGCAAATATTGCAACATCGTGTTTGAACGCTAGTTTAACTTAATTTATATAGTGCAAAAAGTCACACGCCCTGTCGGACGACCAGACGCCAAATGTTACTCGTCCGCAGGCAGCTTGCACTCGCCAATGCGAGCGTGCGAGTGGAAATTTACTCCCCTGATTACTGTTATATTTTATGGTCATAAATTATTTTGAGGAGTATATTATCTTGTGATATTAAATAAAAACAACTTTAAAAGTTTGTATTCTGTTTAATTTGATAAAAAAAACAAATAAACTTCAATTTTATAGGATGGGAATATTGCCATATGGGACGTAGAAGGCAGGTCACATGACTGTGTTCATGAAGAGATCAAATGTGAAAGGTCCCTATGTCAGGGTGAAAGTCAAGTAACGGAGGTCACAGATCAGCATGAAAGTGAATGTGAACCACTGGCTGTTAAAAGAATGGTTTATAACGAGTCATTAAATGTTCTAGCTGTTATATATTTTAGGTAAGTTGTATTTTAATTTTGATAATTCTATCATAGACGTTTCACAGAAGTCAAAGATCAAATGCACAAATATTATATCTAGAGCTTTGCCATAATTCTAGAATTACAGGAAATTACATAAAAACTACACGAACATGTTTAGCAGAATCAGAAGGTGTGTTGTGGGCATAATTACTATACCTTCCATTTACCCTTAACAGTTCAACAATTTAAAAATTAGTAGAAGAAAACCTTTTCGGGGGCATTTGTCATTTATGGACGACATTTTTTGTTAACTGGTTATACCGTAACAAAAGACGTGCCCAAAGCATTCATAAATTGCCCTTATTGAAAAGAATTGAGAGGCGGCGATTTTATTTTTGACTAAATACAATGGAAAGAATTAACATTTTTAGTCCAACTTTTTTTGAAGAAGATTGCCGTATGTTCCTTTAAACTGTAAATGGATTGTTACGAATTATTTACACTTTAGGTAAAGGTACCTTTATTTGTGTACTAAAATTATTTCTCCCTAATACATGTCTATATTACGGTACATTATTCCAGTCATATTTCTCCATTAAGGTGCTTCTTACTGATGGTGGGAGGTGTACAGTACTGGTTCTACCCAGAAAAAATGGGTGGTCTGCCTCCACCAAAATCGACCATCATATTTAACCTTACATGTGTTGAAAATCATGTAAAAAAACATAAAAACAAACAAACCATTAAGGTGCTTGAATTATCTGTTTTATTGGAACACATGCAAGAGGTGTGGTTGTAGTTTTAAAACATATAGAGATTATTTAACTGCTGGGATCGATTATAGGGAAATCCTTCACGGGATGATAGGCGTGTGGTTCTTTTCAATAACGAGTGTAAGCGAGTGAGTGAAAAAACAACACACACCTACCATCTAGTGAAGGTTTTCCATATAATCGACCACAACAGTTGAATAATCTATTTACTGCATTTTTAATCAGATTATGTATGATTTTAACCAGAATTATTCGCTTTATTTAGCATTATCGGCAGATCACATCGACATGACCAACACGTTATTAACGTCATAGTTCAATGTCGCAGTTAGTTATTTTTTGTTCGGTGTTAGTTATTAATATATAACCTTACATGTGTTGAAAATGACGTAAAATGCCATACAAACATAGTTATTAATATTTAGCGATTATGAATATTCTTTCACTGAGAAATCCCAATCTTTCACCCATAGAAATGTAATAAATCTCAGTATGTATTAGGTTCTAGACTGTTGTATATCTTCCTATAACCAGGGAGTGTATTACAGTGCAATAAGACTGTATATGTAAACAGTTTTGCTGACATGATCAACAATTGACCTTTATGTAATCGCCATGTGTTATAAATACGTCTGTACACTTGTGTTTGATTAATCATAATAAACAGGCAAACAAAAATGTAGGAGTGTATCCAGAAAATAAAATCAAAGACTTCATAAAAATAATGCTACTAGTATCTCCCTTGCTTGAAGTTCAGCATATGAAGGGTAGTGCTAGGACTGCTTAGCCCTTGCTTGAAGTTCAGCATATGAAGGGTAGTGCTAGGACTGCTGTCCCTTGCTTGAAGTTCAGCATATGAAGGGTAGTACTAGGACTGCTCTCCCTTGCTTGAAGTATATGAAGGGTAGTGCAAGGATTGCTCAGCCTTTGCTTGAAGTTCAGCATATGAAGGGTAGTGCTAGGGCTCCTGTCCCTTGCTTGAATTGAATTGGATTTTATAGTCGCACCATCAGCTAAGGTCATATGGCGACTTTCCAGCTTCCACTGGTGGAGGAAGACCCCAGGTGCCCCTCCGGGCAATTTTCGTGCACGGGCGGGCACCTGGGTAGAACACCGACGTTCCGCAAGCCAGCTGGATAGCTTCCTCACATAAAGATTCCTAGGCCCCTGAGGGATCGAACCTACAGTGGTGAGGGGCAAGTGATTGCAAGTCAGAGACTCTAACCACTCGGCCACAGACGCCTCCTCCCTTGCTTGAAGTTCAGCATATGAAGGGTAGTGCTAAGACTGCTCTCCCTTGCTTGAAGTTCAGCATAAGAAGGGTAGTGCTAGGACTGCTGTCTCTTGCTTGAATGAATGAATAAATGAATGGTGTTTTACGGCACGTCGACACATAAATAGGTCATATTGCACGCAAAAACATGAAGGAATAAAGTAAGTTCAGCATATGAAGGGTAGTGCTAGGACTGCTCTCCCTTGCTTGAAGTTCAGCATATGAAGGGTAGTGCTAAGACTGCTGTCCCTTGCCTGAATGAATGGTGTAGTAAGTTCAGCATAAGAAGGGTAGTGCTAGGACTGCTGTCCCTTGCTTGAAGTTCAGCATATGAAGGGTAGTGCTAGGACTGCTGTCCCTTGCTTGAAGTTCAGCATATGAAGGGTAGTGCTAGGACTGCTCAGCCCTGTGCCTGTGTAAGTTCAGCATATGAGCCAGTGTAAGCTCAGCATATGAAGGGTAGTGCCAGTGTAATGTGTCTGGGTGTGGTATCATGGCATATGTCTATGTTGTGGGATTTCAGTTTGCAGCACTATACAGTCGAGCATTGAGCTCACTGCTAAGTATATACCATCATGATATGATCGAAAGACTGTTAAAGCAACATTATAGGGTCCTTATCATCAAGGTCAAGGTCACACTGGGGGGTCAAAGGTAATCAAACTAATAATAAGCTCTATAATTTTTGAAATTGTGGAGTGATTTTGGACGATAATTCACAGAAAGGTTAAGGTCAAGATGACAGTGTGATGGGAACTGAATGTGGAGTCATGGAAAGCTCATTCATGACATGTTCTTCGTCGTCATGTTGAACATGTTTGTATTTTTGTCTCCTAGGCCTTGCGGTATAAGTGCACAGTTTCATGAACTTTTCAAAACATACATATTTTATTATATATATGGTATTATATCTTGTATATGTTTGATGCCCCCACCACCTAATGGTGAGGGGACATATAGCATTAGCCGTGTCTGTCTGTCCGTCTGTCTGTCCCGAAAAGTTTGTGTGTCTATCTCCTCCAGAGATTTCAACCGATTCTTTTGAAACTTTACAGGATGCTTATAAGTATGTGATGCCAAGATGTGCATATCGATTGTAATCTTTTTTATTTATTTTGTTACAGATCTAAATTTTTAAAATTGTACACACTACACAATAACGATGGCTGTATAAGACTTTCCAAAGACTCTGATGTAAGTTTGCCTGAGGAGCCCTGGGATATCTGCTTCGACGGAAGCCACAGACTGTGGGTGGTGAAACCGTGTGAACACAGCCCTGTGATGGTGTACACGTGCACCAGGAAAGATGGCACGGGTAAATTAGAGGTACGAGCGTTGGTCAAACTATTTAAGATACAACTCAATGACATAAAGCTCTTCTATGATGATAAGCATGGACACCAAGCAGGATAGCATGTAAAGTGACACACAAACACAACATCTGGTGGCTTAGTAGTAGTGCGTTCGCCTCACATGCGAGAGGTTACGGTTCCAATCTCCGACCGGGTCATATCAAAGACTTTCTTAAAAGTGGTTTAGTTGCTGTTTTCCTTGACGTTCTCCATATAAAGGGTAGTGCTAGGACTGGTGGACCCGGTATCAGAATAATGTGACTGGTTGGGGTATCATGTTGTATGATTTATAGCCAGATTTTATAGAAAGTCAAGCTATTACATGGCGCATAAGTTAACCCTACTCACCATGGTTAGTATGAGACAGTTCCAATATGGCCACCATTATTAAACTAAGAGAAACAAGTTGTCCTCACCAAAAAAAAATTAGTAGATCTATTTAGTGAATTTTTATGTGATAAAAAAATATTAATATTTATTAAAATGTTGAAAAGCATGACAAAAACTCTATAAGCATTTTGCTTTCGTTTCAGTCCATTTATTTTTGTATGTAACATTTGCATATTATGTTATCTTTTAAATAAAATCTGATTAAATGAAAATATTTTCATGTGAAGACAACATGAACTTCCGACATGAGAAAAAGTTGCCCTTTTAAACGCCTGTCTTTAGTCTTCTTGTGATGAATACCGGTAAACAAGATTTGTATTTTATTTATTTTTTTAAATAATTGGGTAATTAGACAGATAAATTGATTTTTACCAAATATAGCGGAGAAATCTGTTAATTTGACAGTGAGGCTACATGAACGATAACACAAATCAGTTTTGCAAATGACCATGACAGAATTGACAAATGAAAAAACAGTTGACATTTTCAGGTGTTTAACAGGCAATATTTAGGTCTTGTGAGTTAATAGATTTCCTAATCATTTCTCAACAGGTGACTGAATCTTCAGATGATGCAGTCAAGAATACTGTGGACAAGCTCAAGTCAAAATGGGCCTTCTTTCGGGGTAAGTTGTGTTATCTGTGGACAAGCTCAAGTCAAAATGGGAGTTCTTTCAGGGTAAGTTGTGTTATCTGTGGACAAGCTCAAGTCAAAATGGGCCTTCTTTCAGGGTAAGTCCTGTTATCTGTGGACAAGCTCAAGTCAAAATGGGCCTTCTTTCAGGGTAAGTCCTGTTATCTGTGGACAAGCTCAAGTCAAAATGGGCCTTCTTTCAGGGTAAGTCCTGTTATCTGTGGACAAGCTCAAGTCAAAAAGGGCCTTCTTTCAGGGTAAGTCCTGTTATCTGTGGACAAGCTCAAGTCAAAATGGGCCTTCTTTCAGGGTAAGTCCTGTTATCTGTGGACAAGCTCAAGTCAAAAAGGGCCTTCTTTCAGGGTAAGTTCTGTTATCTGTGGACAAGCTCAAGTCAAAATGGGCCTTCTTTCAGGGTTAGTCCTGTTATCTGTGGACAAGCTCAAGTCAAAATGGGCCTTCTTTCAGGGTTTTATACTGATGGCTTGAAAACAGTTTGTGGAGTGAACGGAACAGATAAGGGGAAATAACTGAAATATAACATACTCGTATATGTAAAATTTAAGATTTAATGCACGCGAAAAACATTTTTATTTTTTTTAGCTCTACCGATCAAAGATCAGCAGATCCGTAAACTTTTTATGCCCCGCCACGAAAGTGGTGAGGGCATATAGTGTTACCCTCATCCGTCCGGATGTACGTCCCGTTTTTACGTTCATGTTTTTTATTTAGTCAATTTCTCGGATACCAAAAGCCGTACAGTTTTCAAACTTCATACACGCTTAAATCTATATGGCAGCAATATGTTCCTACCCAATTCAGGTCAATATAAATGACCTTGACCTACTTTTTACATTTTGTTTACATCAAAGTTTTTCATTCCATTTCTCCAACATCAGATGCCTTAGAGTTTTCATGATCACATACTTTTTTAGTTTTGTTACTACATATATATAAATATTCAATTATCGGACCAATGAGTTTGAATGAATGAATGAATGTGTTTTTTAAAAAACCTAAATTATGTATCCGTATGTATGCAACCATTTGTAGGTCGGGACAGACCCGGTCGCTTATGGTTGCCTACTTGCAGGCATATTAGTAAAACGAGTGTCCATAATAAAATATATGTATTTAAAATGTAATTAAATCTTAAGTTCGAAGACATATTATACTCTAAAGAAACCAAACCTGATTGTGTAATAATTATTGTTATTTGATGTTGATATGTTATTATTTATTGTACGGTGTTCCCCGACCCTCACACACCTATGACGGGGAAATAAATGGGATTCTTTATTGTACGGTGTTCCCCGACCCTCATGCACCTATGACGGGGAAATAAACGGGTTTCCTCACAGGAACTCAAAAAGGAAAAAAAAAAAAAAAAAACTGCTTGATTCCGTTCTTATGACAAGCCATGAAAAATGCTTGATTCCAGTTTTGTTGCACATGGTGAGAAAAATCTTGATTTAAATTACAAAATTAACAATGACAAAACACATGATTCCAGTGAAGGAACGTTTGATACCTGTTACATTGCACTCAGTGATTTTTTTTTACAGTAATTAAGCTTTTTAAAGTACAAATAAAAACATGCACATGCATCTAAACTCCATTTTGTAAGCAACCGATAACCCTAGCGATGCATTCATGTCCCATGGACACATTTTCTAGTTTTTGTAACGACTACTCCTCCAAAACTACTGGATGGATTTTCATGAAACTTTACAGGAATGTTGCCCATGATGTCTAATTGATCCTAGCAATGCACGTTGATGTGAAATCCATGATGTCTGCCAAAGCTAAAACTAGATTTTTAAAAAACAAGTTTGTAGCGACTACTTCCTGAAAACTATAAGTAATATTGATATAGAACTTTTTCTAAAATGATCATCATGACATGATGTTGGTCCTTGTCGAAAATTGTTTTGCTTCAACGTTAAACATGGCTATCTTTCTTTACATAGAGTTATATAGTAAAAACTTGTAGCGACTACTCCTCTGAAACTACTTGAAGGATTTTCATGAAATTTCACAGGTATGTTACTCTTGATGTCTAATTGATCCTAGCAAAATTTCAGACGGGCCAGAATTTCAAGATGGCCACCATGGCTAAAAATAGATTTTTAAACAAGAAGCCCAAGTGGGCCTGTAGACGCTCTACTGGTATGATGTGATTCAAAATCATAAACATGATAGAGGCCAACCCAAGACACATGTTTCCTATATATAACTCTATGTAAACTTTGGGTTATCGTGGCGGCCATTTTGAATATTTGACAACACCAAAAAACACAAACTTGACAGAGGCCAACAACAGGAACATGTGTATGATATTTAACTAGAATGGAATAAGTGGTAATATGTCGTTTGATAAATGTCCTTAAATTTGACCTAAGTTTAGCCATGGGGGCCATCATGGATGACTGGAGGCCCCAAAAACACAAATCTGAGGGGAACATGTTTATGATATTTCACAAGAATGGAATAATTGGTTTTTAAGGAGATGTCGTTCGAAATTTTCTTAAATTTGACCTAGTTTTAGCCATGGGGGCCATCTTGGATGACTGGCAGCCACAAAAAAAACACAAATCTGAGAGGGACTATCCCAAAGATCATTGTGATTTAAGTTTCATCAAAATCCGTCAAGCGGTTTCAGAGAAGATGTCATTTTTAAAGTTTTCCTATATAACTCTATGTAAACTTTTGGTCGCTATGGCGGCCATTTTGATTATTCAACGATAACAAAAACACAAACTTGATAGAGGCCAACCCAAGGAACATGTTTATGATATTTCACAAGAATGGAATAAGTGGTTTCGGAGGAGATGTCATTTGAAATGTCCTTAAATTTGACTTAATTTTAGCCATGGTGGCCATCTTGGATGACTGGAAAAACACAAATCTGAAGAGAACTATCCTAAAGATCATTGTAATGAAGTTTCATCAAAATCCTTAAAGCGGTTTCTAAGAAGATGTCCTTTTTAGCCTTTTCCTATATAACTCTATGTAAACTTTGAGTCGCCCCCTCTCAGATTTGTGTTTTTCATGGCCGCCAGTCATCCAAGATGGCCGTCATGGCTAAAACTAGGTCAAATTTAAGGAATTTTCATACGACATCTCCTCTGAAACCACTTATTCCATTATTGTGAAATACCATAAACGTTCCTTGGGTTGGCCTCTATCAAGATTGTGTTTTTCGTTATCGTCGAATAATCAAAACGGCCGTCACGGCCTCCTAAGTAAATTGTGATGAAGTTTCATCAAAATCCTTCAAGCGGTTCAGAGGAGATGTTGATTTTATAAAATTGTTAACAGACAGACAGACAGACAGATGGACGACGGACGAAAAGCGATCCCATAAGCTCGCCTGGCCTTTGCCCAGTAGAGCTAAAAACAAGTTTGTAGCGACTACTTCTTGAAAACTATAAGTGATATTGATATGGGATTTTTCCTAAAATGATCAGCATGACATGATGTTGATCCTTGCTGAAATTTATTTTGATTCAACATTAAACATGGCCGCCAGTGGCCATCTTTGTTTACATAGAGTTATATAATAAAAACTTGTAGTGATTACTCCTCTGAAAGTACTTCAAAGATTTTCATGAAATTTCACAGGAATGTTACTCTACTTGATGTCTAGTTGGTCCTAGCAAAATTCAGGCTGGCCGGAAATTCAAGATGGCCGCCACGACTAAAAATAGATTTTTAATAATCAAGTTTGTAGCGACTACTTTCTAAAAACTAAAAGTGATATTGATATGGGACTTTTTCTAAAATGATTAGCATGACATGATATTGGTCCTTGTCGAAAATCATTTTAATTCCATGTTAAACTTGCCTGCCAGTGGCCATCTTTGTTTACTTAGAGTTATATAGTAAAAACTTGTAGCAACTACTCCTCTGAAACTACCTAAAGGATTTTCTTGAAACTTAACAGAAATATTGCTCTTGATGTCTAGTTGATGCTAGCAAAATTTCAGGTCGACCGGAAATGCAAGATGGCCACCACAGCTAAAAATAGATTTTTAAAAAACAAATTTGTAGCTATACTTCTTGAAAACTATAAGCGATATTGATACGGGACTTTTTCTAAAATGATCCGCATGACATGATGTTGGTCCTTGTTGAAAATTATTTTGATTCAACATTAAACATCGTTGCCAATGGCCATCTTTGTTTACATAAAGTTATATAGTAAAAATTTGTAGTGACTACTCCTCTGAAACTACTGGACAGATTTTCATAAAACTTCACAAGAATGCTGATCTAGCTATCAAAACTTATCAGTAGAGCTTCAAGGTCATTGACCTCTGGTTAAAATTTGTTTAAATGGAAATTTGAGCATTTCACTCTTCTTCTTTTTAGCTCAAGTTTAAACTGTTTGCAATTATTACTTTTGCATTGTTTGATAGTTATAGAAAATAATTGACTAGGTTTGCTTTAGGGAGGACTTAATGCTTAGCTTAGAAAGACTTATTTATTACACATGCATTTTTTTTCATCAAAGTGCACATACTATTCTACACAGATGCGTGCTAAATGCAAAAACAAAGTCTTCATAATACTTCAACAAATTATAATCACCATACACATAAGCAGCTGTTATAGGGATACCACATAGGAGTTGCTAGCACCTCACACTAGGTTGACCAATTAAAGAAGCCAGAGATATATTGCTGCTATTGAAATAACAGCAAATAGTAAAACATTTACATAAGAGTCAGTCAGTCATTATTGATTTACTTTGTCTTTCTATTGCAATAACATTTGGTGATCTTACATAAAAAAAGAACGTATACAAGACCATGCGAAGATCACCTGTCTAACTTGCATTTTCTATCTGTTTATATTTCAGCTTCTGTAGACTGCCAACAACAGTTTTTGCAATTACAAAAGATGAGAACACATGAGAACGTCGAGAGGTATCTTGAGAAGAAGGAAGAACGATTGAGTGGCAAAAAGAACACAACAGACCAACAACCCACGCCAGAAAAAAAGATCAAAATTAGTTAACAAGATTTTCTCATGCTTATTTTGAAAATAAAAGTATGTGTAGGACAAAGTGTTGTTTGTCTTTTATACATGATAAAGAGTGCTTGATAATTGTTTAACCATATTTCCCCTAAATGTAGCCCATGGTGCTAATATTTTCCCTAAAGGTAGCCCCCGGCGCTAATATTTCCCCTAAAGTTGGCGCCGGCGCTAAGCAAAATGCCAAAGAGGCTCTCTTATAAAATGTTTTTAGCTTGGCCAGTAGAGCTTATAATATGGGATGGTGAGTTGTCGTCTGGTGCCTTGTTAACACGAGCCTTCGTTGTTATTCAGGTCTTAACCAAACTTTACCAAAGTCTTTACATCGATGAAAGCTCAAACAAGTTCGAAAACCAGCCAGATCAGATTAGTTTCACCGGAGTTATTGCCTTTGATTTGCTGAAAAATGCCATATTATGCCTTGTGAACACTCTAGCACCTTCATTTATTATTTAATCTTTACTAAACTTGCACAGATGGTTAATATCAATGAAAGCTCAGACCAATTCGAAAACCAGCCAGATCGGACCAGTTTCAGCGGAGTTATTGCCCTTGATTTGCTGAAAAAGGACATTTTCTGCCTTGTGACCACTCTAGCACCTTCATTTATAATTTGATCTTTACCAAACTTGCATAGGTTGTTAATATCAATGAAAGCTCGGATAAGTTTGAAAACCAGACAGATCGGATTAGTTTCACCGGAGTTATGCTCTTGATTTGCTGAAAAATGTCATATTAAGCCCTAGCACATTCACTTTACCAGACTTGCACAGATTGTTAATATCAATGAAAGCTCGGACAAGTTTGAAAAACAGCCAGATCGGACCAGTAACACTGGAGTTATGGCCCTTGATTTAGTTAAAAATGTTGTATTTTGCCTTGTTAAGAAGATAGGGCCTTCATTTTTTCATACGATCTTTACCAACCTTTACCAGATTATTAATATCAATGAAAGCTTGGACATGTTCGAAAATCAACCAAATCGGATTAGTAATACCAGAGTTATGGCCCTTGATTTAGTTAAAAATGCTGTATTTTGCCTCGTTAAAGCGCTAGGACGTTCATTTGGCCGGATTTCAGAGAAACTTTGCAGGGATGATCAGTATCAAGCCTAGTTGTGCATAGCGTCACTGTGTTCTGGTTGAATGCTTTTGGCAAAGTTATGGCCCTTCAAAGGTTTATTCGAACTAGATCTCCTGAAGCCCTGGCCATATTTCAACGAAACTTTGCAGGGATAATCAGTACCAAGGCTACCGTAGTTATGCGTATCATCGCCGTGTTCCGGTTGAAAGCTTTTTGGCATAGTTATTGCCCTTTACAGGTTTTAATGCACAAACTTTGTCCGGATTAATTCTCCTGAATTTCTGGCCGGATTTCAGCGAGGCAAGGTTGATCAGTATCAAGCCTAGTTATGCATATCTTTGCCGTGTTCCAGTTGAATGATGTCTTATGACTGAATACATTCCTATGATTCCCACCATAAACAGGCACATTTTAAAACATGAACTTTGTTTCTAAACCTACTGAGAATCCAAACTCGAAACGCACAATATCTATGGCTTTAACCAGACAGGTCAAACCCCAAAACTTTAAAAAACTAACCCGAAAAATAACAGCAAAATTATGCTACAAAACTATTTATCGAAACTCTATCCAGGTGTTCAGGAGTTTGACTTCTAAGTGAGGAAGTGCCGATTCTTACTGATGGAGTGAGGTGTACAGTACTGTTTCTACGCAGGAAAAATGGGTGGTCTGCCTCCACCACAAAAAAAGAAAAGAAGTTTGATTGTCATATAAAATTTGTGTTTAAAATGACGTAAAACACCATTTAATGTGCCCATTAAAAGGATAGGTCTCCTAATTCGACACTCCAGTTTTGAGGTATCATGTCAATCGTATAAGATGTAGGTATCATGAATTATCATGAGTTATCATATATGTATCATTTAGGTATCATGAATCGTCATGTACATAGGTATTTCGAATTATCATGTATGTGTCGTGTATGTATCATGAATTATCATGGATGTGTCGTGTATATTATGTATGTATCATGAGTTATCATATATGAATTATCGTGTATGCATCATCTATGTGTCGTGTATGTGGTGGGTATGTGTCATATATGTATCGTGTAGGTATCATGTATGTATCATGAGTTATCATATATGTACCATGAATTACCATGTATGTTTCATGTATGTGCCGTGTATCATGTATGTGTCATGTAGGTATCTTAAATTAGCATGTATGTGTATCATGTATGTATCATCGTATATATCATAAATTGTCATGTATGTGTCCTGTAGGTATCATAAATTAGCATGTATGTGTTGTGTATGTATCATGTATGTATCATGTTTGTATCATCGTATATATCATAAATTATCATGTATGTGTCATGTAGGTATCCTGTGTTATCATATATGTGTCTTATATGTAGCATGTATGTATTATGCATTATCATGTATGTATTATGTTGGTAGCATGAATGATCATGTATGTATCATGTATGTATCATGCATTATCATGTATGTATCATGACTTATCATGTATGTATGTGTCGTGTGGGTCATGTAGGTGTCATGTAGGTATCCTGTGTTATCATATATGTGTCTTATATGTAGCATGTATGTATTATGCATTATCATGTATGTATTATGTTGGTAGCATGAATGATCATGTATGTATCCTGAATTATCATGTATGTGTCATATACGTGTCGTGTATGTGTCGTGAAAATATCATGTATGTGTCCTGTATTTATCGTGTAGGTATTATAAATTATCATGTAGTTGTCATGTGTGTATCATGTAGGTGGCATGTGTGTTCGTGTAGATATCAAGTATGTATCATAATTATCATGTATATAGCATGTACGTGTCATATATTATCATGTATGTGCCATATATGTATCGTGTAGGTGGTGTCATGTAGGTATCATGTATGTATCATGAATTATCATATGTATGTGTTACGTAGGTATCATAAATTATCATGTATATATCAAGTTTGTGTCATCTATGTATCATGTACGTGTCATGTAGATGTCATGAATTATCATGTAGGTATCATGCAGGTAGCGAATATGTGTCATGTAGGTATTATGCAGGTGTCATGTATGTATCATGAATTAGCAGGTACCATGTAGGTATCATGCATGTATATCATTTAGGTATCCTGTAGGTATCGTAAATTATCATGTATGTATCGTGTAGGTATGTGTCATGTATGTATCATGTATATGTCATAGGTATGATGAATTAGCAGGTACCATGTAGGTATCATGTATGTGTCATATAGGTATCATGTATGTGTTATGTAGGTATCATGCATGAATCATGTATGTCATTTAGGTATCATGTATGTGTCATGTATGTATCATGTATATGTCATATAGGTATCATGTATGTGTCATGTATGTATCATGCATGTGTTATGTAGGTATCATGCATGAATCATGTATGTCATTTAGGTATCATGTAGGTATCATAAATTATCATGTAGGTATCATGTATGTATGTGTTGTATATGTATCATGTATATGTCATGTTATCATGCATGTATCACGTATGTATCATGTAGGTATCATGCATTAATCATGTATGTGTCACGTAGGTATCTCGCATGTATCATGTACGTATCATGTAGGTATAATGTAGGTATTGTGTGGGTATCGTGAATTAGCATGTATATATCATGAATTAGCATGTTTGTATCATGTATGTATAATGTATCATGAATCAATATGTAAGTATCAGGTAGGTATCGTGAATTGTCGTGTATGTATAAAGTATCATGAATCCTCATGTATATATATATATCATGTATTTATCATGTAGGTATTATGAATTAACATGTATGTATTATGTAGGCATGTAGGTATCATGTATGTATCATGATTTATCATGTATGTATTCATGAATTATCATGTATGTATAATGTGTCATGAATCAATATGTAGGTATCATGTAGGTATCTTATCATGTATATATATCATGTATATATCATGTAGGTATAATGCATGTAGGCATGTAGATATTATACTGAGGTGGAACAGTTTAGCAAGTTTTGTTGATGAAATAATACTGTATACAAGATATACTGCCATTTTTGGACTTTACGGGCTTGACCCCTACGTTCATTGTTAAGATGTTCGACTGTTATTTATGTGTGTTTAACAATATATTGTGTCTATGGCAGTTGTTTCTTGATGTGTATTCTTTCCAGGGTGCAACAAAAACTTGCTAAACTGTTTTCCCTCATTAATTATCATGTATATAATATGCATGTATCATGAATTATCATGTATGTATCGTGCATTATCATGCATGTATCATGAATTATCATGTATG
>JAWPHD010021321.1:0-28620 GCA_037043455.1 Cyrtodaria siliqua | reverse complement strand
ACTTTTTCTAAAATGATCAGCATGACATGATGGTTATCCGAGTCGAACATTATTTTGATTCAACATTAAACATGGCTGCCAGTGGCCATCTTTGTTTACATAGAGTTATATAATGAAAACTTGTAGCGAGTACTCCTCTGAAACTACTTGCCGGATTTTCATGAAACTTCACAAAAATGTTGCTCTTGATGTCTAATTGATCCTAGCAAAATTTCAGGTCGGCCGGAAATTCAAGATGGCCGCCATGGCTAAAAATAGATTTTCAAAATACAAGTTTGTAGCGACTACTTCTTGAAAACTATAAGTGATATTGATATGGGACTTTTTCTAAAATGATCAGCATGACATGATGGTTATCCGAGTCGAACATTATTTTGATTCGACATTAAACATGGCTGCCAGTGGCCATCTTTGTTTACATAGAGTTATATAATGAAAACTTGTAGCGACTACTCCTCTGAAACTACTTGACGGATTTTCATGAAACTTCACAGAAATGTTGCTCTTGATGTCTAATTGATCCTAGCAAAATTTCAGGTCGGCCGGAAATTCAAGATGGCCGCCATGGCTAAAAATAGATTTTCATGCAAGTTTGTAGCGACTACTTCTTGAAAACTATAAGTGATATTGATATGGGACTTTTTCTTAAATGATCAGCATGACATGATGTTGGTCCTTATCAAAAATCGTTTTGATTCGACGTTAAACGTGGCTGCCAGCGGCCATCTTTGTTTACATAGAGTTATATAGTAAAAACTTGTAGCGACTACTCCTCTGAAACTACTTGGCGGATTTTCATGAAACTTTACAGGAATGTTGCTCTTAATGTCTAATTGATCCTAGCAAAATATCAGATCGGCCAGAAATTCAAGATGGCTGCCACAGTTAAAAATAGATTTTTAAAAAATAAGTTTGTAGCGACTACTTCTTGAAAACTATAAGAGATATTGATATGGGACTTTTTCTAAAATGATCAGCATGACATGATGGTTATCCGAGTCGAACATTATTTTGATTCAATGTTTAACATGACTGTCAGTGGCCATCTTTGTTTACATAGAGTTATATAATGAAAACTTGTAGCGACTACCCCTCTGAAACTACTTGACGGATTTTCATGAAACTTCACAGAAATGTTGCTCTTGATGTCTAATTGATCCTAGCTAAATTTCAGGTCGTCCGGAAATTCAAGATTGCCACCACAGCTAAAAATAGATTTTCAAAAAAACAGTTTGTAGCGACTACTTCCTGAAATCAAAATCAATCAGTAGAGCTTCAAGGTCATTGACCTCTTGTTACATATTTCTTTGTTGTTTTAGTCAATTCTTACACATATATGTTGCCCCCCTCTCCCACATCCTCCCCAACCCACTCTCGCCTCTCACTCCCGCTCCCCCCCCCCCCCCCCCCCCCCCCCCCCCCCCCCCCCCCCACCCCCACTTGTAACTATTATTTTATTTTTTTTACATATTTCTGTGTTACTTTAGTCAATTCTTACTCATATATGTTGTCCCCTCCCATCCCCCCCCCCCCCACCCACTTGAAAATCTATTTTTTTTTTTAAATATTTCTGTGTTGTTTTAGTCAATTCTTACACATATATGTTGCAACCCCACTGCCCCTCCCCACCACCCCGACTTGAAAGTTTTTTTGTTTATTTTACATATTTCTTTGTTGTTTTAGTCAATTCTTAAACATATATGTTGCACCCTCCCACTCCCGCCTCTCCCCCCGCTCCCCCCAACCCACCCCCACTTGAAACTTTTTTATTTTATTTTTTTACATATTTCTGTGTTGCTCTTGTCAATTCTTACACATATATGTTGCCCCCTCCCAGCCCCACACCCACCACCACCCCCGCCTCTCACCCATCCCCCAGACATGATTTTTTTTTTTTTTTTTTTTACATATTTCTTTGTTGTTTTAGTCAATTCTTACACATATATGTTTCTTCATTCACCACCCCACTCCCCCCCACCATCCTACCCCACCTCACTCCCACACGCACCCCACTCAAAACTCGAATTTTTATTTATTTATTTATTTTTTATTTCTCTGTAGTTTTGGTCAATTCTTACACATAGTTATGTTGTGCTCCCAACCCCACCCCACATTGTTGTAGCCTTGTTTTCTGATGGTATATACTAGCTATAAATTTATTATTCTCTGAAAAATCGAATAGTCGAGCTGCGCTGTTCTCCGACAGCTCTTGTTAGCTCTACTGATCAGAGAGCAGCAGAGCTTATGCCGTGGTGCGGCGTCCGTCGTCCGTCCGTCCGTCTGTCTGTCCGTCTGTCTGTAAACTTTTTTTTGTAGCGACTTCTCCTCTGAAACTACTGAATGGATTTTCATGAAACTTTACAGAAATGTTGCCCATGAAGTCTAGTTGATCCTAGCAAAAATTCATGTTGATGTGAAATCCAAGATGGCCGCCAGATCTAAAAATAGGTTTTTAAAAAACAAGTTTGTAGCGACTTCTTCATGAAAACTATAAGTGATATTGATATGGGACTTTTTCTAAAATGATCAGCATGACATGATGTTGGTCCTTGTTGAAAATCGTTTTGATTCGACGTTAAACATGGCTGCCAGCGGCCATCTTTGTTTACATAGAGTTATATAATGAAAACTTGTAGCAACTACTCCTCTGAAACTACCTGACGGATTTTCATGAAACTTCACAGGAATGTTGCTCTTGATGTCTAATTGATCCTAGCAAAATTTCAGGTCGGCCGGAAATTCAAGATGGCCGCCACGGCTAAAAATAAATTTTCAAAATACAAGTTTGTAGCGACTACTTCTTGAAAACTATAAGTGATATTGATATGGGACTTTTTCTAAAATGATCAGCATGACATGATGTTGGTCCTTGTTGAAAATCGTTTTGATTCGATGTTAAACATGGCTGCCAGCGGCCATCTTTGTTTACATAGAGTTATATAATGAAAACTTGTAGCAACTACTCCTCTGAAACTACTTGACGGATTTTCATGATCTGGCGGCCGCCAGTCATCCAAGATAGCCACCATGGCTAAAACTAGGTCAAATTTAAGAAAATTTCAAACAACATCTCCTCCGAAACCACTTATTCCATCCTACTGAAATATCATATACATGTTCCTTGGGTTGGCCTCTATCAAGTTTGTGTGTTTTTTGTTATCGTCAAATAATAAAAATGGTCAAACGGCAACCCAAAGTTTACATAGAGTTATATAGGAAAATGTTAAAAATTACATCTTCTCTGAAACCGCGTGAAAGATTTTGATGAAACTTAAGCACAATGATATTTGGGATAGTCCCTCTCAGATTTATGTTTTTCGCAGCCGCCAGTCATCCAAGATGGCCGCCATGGCTAAAACTAGGTAAAATTTAAGTAAATTTCAAACAACATCTCCTCCTAAACCACTTATTCCATTCTTGTGAAATATCGTTTACATGTTCCTTGGGTTGGCCTCTATCAAGATTGTGTTTTTCGTTATCGTCGAATAATCAAAATGGCCACCCCAGCGACCCAAAATTTACATAAGAGTTATATAAGAAAAGGTTAAAAATTACATCTTCTCTGAAACCACCTGAAAGATTTTGATGAAACTTCAGCACAATGATATTTGGGATAGTCCCTCTCAGATTTATGTTTTTCGTGGCCGCCAGTCATCCATGATGGCTGCCATTGCTAAAACTAGGTCAAATTTAAGTAAATTTCAAACGACATCTCCGAAACCACTGATTCCATTTTACTGAAATATCATATACATGTTCCTTGGGTTGGCATCTGTTGAGTTTGTGTTTTTCGTTATCGTCGAATAATCAAAATGGCCACCACGGCGACCCAAAGTTTACATAGAGTTATATAGGAAAAGTTTAAAAATGACATCTCTGAAACCGCTTGAAGGATTTTGATGAAACTTAATCACAATGATATTTGGGATAGTCCCTCTCAGATTTGTGTTTTTCACGGCTGCCGGTCATCCAAGATGGCCGCCATGGCTAAAACTAAGTCAAATGTAAGGAAATTTCAAACGACATCTCCTCCGAAACCACTTATTCCATTCTTGTGAAATATGATATACATGTTCCTTGGGTTGGCCTCTATCAGGTTTATGCTTTTTCGTTATCGTCTGATAATCAAAATGGCCACCACGGCGACCCAAAGTTTAAATAGAGTTATATAGGAAAAAGTTAAAAATTACATCTTCTTTGAAACCTCTTGAAGGATTTTGATAAAACTTAATCACCATGATATTTGGGACAGTCCCTCTCAGATTTGTGTTTTTTCACGGCCGCCATCTTCTCCAAAACCGCTTGAAGGATTTTGATGAAACTTAAATCACAATGATCTTTGGGATAGTCCCTCTCAGATTTATGTTTTTTGCGGCTGCCAGTCATCCAAGATGGCCGCCATGGCTTAAACTAGGTTAAATGTAAGGAAATTCCAAACGACAACTCCTCCAAAACCACTTATTCCATTCTTGTGAAATATGATATACATGTTCCTTGGGTTGGCCTCTATCAGGTTTGTGCTTTTCGTTTTCGTCTGATAATCAAAATGGCCACCACGGCGACCCAAAGTTTACATAGAGTTATATAGGAAATGGTTAAAAATGACATCTTCTCTGAAACCTCTTGAAGGATTTTGATAAAACTTAATCACCTTGATATTTGGGATAGTCCCTCTCAGATTTGTGTTTTTCTTGGCCGCCAGTCATCCAAGATGGTCGCCATGTATAAAATTAGGTCAAAATTAAGGAAATTTCAAACAACATCTCCTCCGAAACCACTTATTGCATTCTTGTGAAATATCATAAACATGTTCCTTGGGTTGGCCTCTATCAAGTTTAATAATCAAAATTGCCGCCACAGCGACCCAAAGTTTACATAGATTATATAGGAAAACGTTCAAAATGACATCTTATCTGAAACTGCATGCTTGAAGAATTTTGATGAAACATAATCACAATGATCTTTGGGTTAGTCCCACTCAGATTTGGGGCCTCCAGTCATCCATGATGGCTAAACTTAGGTCAAATTTAAGGGCATTTATCAAACAACATATTACCACTTATTCCATTCTAGTTAAATATCATATGCATGTTCCTGTTGTTGGCCTCTATCAAGTTTGTGTTTTTCGTTGTCGTCAAATATTCAAAATGGCCGCCACGATTACCCAAAGTTTACATAGAGTTATATATAGGAAACATGTTTCTTGGGTTGGCCTTATATAGGAAACATGTTTCTTGGGTTGGCCTCTATCATGTTTATGTTTTTGAATCACATCATACAAGTAGAGCGTCTACAGGGCCTCTTGGGCCTCTTGTTTGTTTCTTTTTTTCGAATATAACAAAAATGATGTTATTGTTATGCAAGCCTCTGGCGAGTATTTATCACTTTTTGAAACAAGCCAAAATACAAATACAACTGAAATTCTAAGTTACTAAAGATGTAATTTTTTTATCATGCAGACTGTTTGAAATAACATAATTTACCTGAAAAACAATGGAAACAACAGATCACGTCTGCTGTGGTGAAAATTCAAAAGGAGGATGTTTTGTCAAGGGAAATAACTTAAGCAAAATATTAATTGTATTTATTATAAAACATAATGTGTATAATGTCTGGTTTGAGTGGTTGATTCATGACACAGTAAGTCGTCGAACAATAGCACTTGTTCACAAATAGCATAATAATTAGGATAGTAGGAAGTAGCTGTATTTGTGTAGTAGAAACATTTGTTACATGATAAATATATATTATTATATGACACTAGAATACATCGAAGAGGTACGCACCTGTAGAACTCGTAATAAACACAATTGAACAAATATCCAGCAAAATCTATACAACATGAATGTTACCAGTAATTTTATATCATTGATTAAACATAGAAATCTGATACCACCATCAAGTTACCTATTAACAACTTGTTGCTGTCTTTCTTCCAGTTACATGAATGCTTTTTCATTGTTAATTGCAATAATTTTCATTGGCGACTAATTGGGCTGAGTAAACATTTAGGTTTACCATTCAATACAGATATAGTTATTTCAGTCGAAAAAATAATGAGTAACGCCTATTTTATAGATTGCAATAATTGATTAATAAAGTTGAAAAGGATGTTTCTTGCCAGTTAAACGTAATTGTTTAGTAAATGTTAGTCTGCAATTGATTTTTGTCATGAGTACATGACAATGTATTTCCTGAGAAAATGACAACCTCACTCAGTACATGACTATGTTCTCTTGTACCTGACAATGTACTCTTGATATTGCCAAGGCAGATACATTGTGCTACTATCAAATATTATCTGTAATGATGCTGGGGTAAGTCAGAGATGTAATAAATACTTCTTAAAATACTGGGTAAGTGTGCCCTGTGTCATATACTGATTGTAATGATGCTGGTGTAAGTGTGCCATGTGTCATATACTGATTGTAATGATGCTGGGGTAGCCTTGTGTCATGTGTCAGATACTGACTGTACTGATGCTGGGGTAACCTTGTGCCATGTGTCAGATACTGATTGTAATGATGCTCGGGTAGCCTTGTGCCATGTGTCAGATACTGACTTAATGATGCTGGTGTAACATTGTGTCATATGTCAGATACTGACTGTACTGATGCTAGGGTAACCTTGTGTCATGTGTCAGATACTGATTGTAAGGATGCTGGGGTAGCCTTGTGTCATGTGTCAGATACTGATCATACTGATGTTGGGTGTAATCTTGTGCCATGTGTTAGATACTGACTGTACTGATGCTGGGGTAACCTTGTGTCATGTGTCGTCAGATACTGACTACTGATGTTGGGGTAACCTTGTATAATGTGTCAGATACTGATTGTAATGATGCTGGGGTAACCTTGTGTCATGTGTCGTCAGATACTGACTATACTGATGCTAGGGTAACCTTGTGTCATGTGTCAAATACTGACTGTAATGATACTGGGGGTAACCTTGTGCCATGTGTCAGATACTGATTGTAATGATGCTGGGGTAACCTTGTGTCATGTGTCAGATACTGACTGTACTGATGCTGGGGTAACCTTGTGCCATGTGTCAGATACTGACTGTTATGATGCTGGGATAAACTTGTGTCATGTGTCAGATACAGACTGTAATGATGCTGTGTCAGATACTGACTGTACTGATGCTTGGTAGCATTGTGTCATGTGTCAGATACTGACTGTAGTGATACTGGGGTAACCATGTGTCATGTGTCAGATACTGACTGTAATGATGCTGGGGTAACCTTGTGTCATGTGTCAGATACTGACTGTAATGATGCTGGGGTAAACTTGTGCCGTGTGTCAGATACTGACTGTAACGATGCTTGGATAACCTTGTGTCATTTGTCAAGATACTGAATGTAATGATGCTCGGGGAAACCTTGTGTCATGTGTCATATACTGACTGTACTGATGCTGGGGGTAATCTTGTGTCATGTGTCGTCAGATACTGACTGTACTGATGCTGGGGTAATCTTGTAGAATATGTCAGATACTGATTGTAATGATGCTGGGGTTACCTTGTGTCATGTGTTGTCAGATACTGACTGTACTGATGCTAGGGTAACCTTGTGTCATGTGTCAAATACTGACTGTAATGATACTGGGGGTAACCTTGTGTCATGTGTCAGATACTGATTGTAAGGATGCTTGGGTAGCCTTGTGTCATGTGTCAGATACTGATCGTACTGATTTTGGGGTAATCTTGTGCCATGTGTCAGATACTGACTGTACTGATGTTGGGGTAACCTTGTGTCATGTGTCGTCAGATACTGACTGTACTGATGCTGGGGTAACCTTGTGTCATGTGTCAGATACTGATTGTAATGGTGCTGGGGTAGCCTTGTGTCAGATACTGACTGTACTGATGCTGGGGTAACCTTGTGTCATGTGTCTGATACTGACTAATGATGCTGGGGTAACCTTGTGTCATGTGTCAGATACTGATTGTAATGATGCTGGGGTAGCCTTGTGCCATGTGTCAGATACTGACTTAATGATGCTGGTGTAACATTGTGTCCTGTGTCAGATACTGACTACTGATGCTAGGGTAACCTTGTGTCATGTGTCAGATACTGATTGTAATGATGCTGGGGTAGCCTTGTGTCATATGTCAGATACTGATCGTACTGATGCTGGGGTAATCTTGTGCCATGTGTCAGATACTGACTGTACTGATGCCGGGTAACCTTGTGTCATGTGTCGTCAGATACTGACTGTACTGATGCTGGGGCAATCTTGTAGAATATGTCAGATACTGATTGTAATGATGCTGGGGTTACCTTCTGTCATGTGTCGTCAGATACTGACTGTACTGATGCTAGGGTAACCTTGTGTCATGTGTCAAATACTGACTGTAATGATACTGGGGGTAACCTTGTGCCATGTGTCAGATACTGATTGTAATGATGCTGGGGTAACCTTGTGTCATGTGTCAGATACTGACTGTACTGATGCTGGGGTAACCTTGTGCATGTGTCAGATACTGACTATAATGATGCTGGGATATAAACTTGTGTCATGTGTCAGATACTGACTGTAATGATGCTTGGTAGCATTGTGTCATGTGTCAGATACTGACTGTACTGATGCTGGGGTAACCTTGTGTCATGTGTCAGATACTGACTGTACTGATGCTTGGTAGCATTGTGTCGTTTGTCAGATACTGACTGTAGTGATGCTGGGGTAACCTTGTGCATGTGTCAGATACTGACTATAATGATGCTGGGATATAAACTTGTGTCATGTGTCAGATACTGACTGTAATGATGCTTGGTAGCATTGTGTCATGTGTCAGATACTGACTGTACTGATGCTGGGGTAACCTTGTGTCATGTGTCAGATACTGACTGTACTGATGCTTGGTAGCATTGTGTCGTTTGTCAGATACTGACTGTAGTGATGCTGGGGTAACCCTGTGTCATGTGTCAGATACTGACTGTAATGATGCTGGGGGTAACCTTGTGTCATGTGTCAGATACTGACTGTAATGATGCTGTGGTAACTTTGTGTCATGTGTCAGATACTGACTGTAATGATGCTTGGGTAACCCTGTGCAGTGTGTCAGATACTGACTGTACTGATGCTGGGGTAACCTTGTGTCATGTGTCAGATACTGACTGTAATGATGCTGGGATAACCTTGTGGCATGTGTCAGATACTGACTGTAATGATGCTGGGATAGCCTTGTGTCATGTGTCAGATACTGACTGTACTGATGCTGGGGGTAACCTTGTGTCATGTCAGATACTGACTGTACTGATGCTGGGGGTAATCTTGTGTCATTTGTCAGATACTGACAGTACTGATGCTGGGGTAACCATGTGTCATGTGTCAGATACTGACTGTACTGATGCTGGGGTAACCCTATGTCATGTGTCAGATACTGACTGTAATGATGCTGGGATAAACTTGTGTCATGTGTCAGATACTGACTGTAATGATGCTGGGATAAACTTGTATCATGTGCCAGATACTGACTGTAATGAAGCTCGGGTAGCCTTGTGTCATGTGTCAGATACTGACTGTAATGATAACCTTGTGTCATGTGTTAGATACTGACTGTACTGATGCTGGGGTAACCTTGTGTCATGTGTCAGATACCGACTGTACTGATGCTGGGGTAACCATGTGTCAAGTGTCACATACTGACTGTACTGATGCTGGGGTAACCCTATGTCATGTGTCAGATACTGACTGTACTGATGCTAGGATAACCTTGTGTCATGTGTCAGATACTGACTAATGATGCTGGGATAAACTTGTGTCATGTGTCAGATACTGACTAATGATGCTCGGCTAGCCTTGTGCCATGTGTCAGATACTGACTGTACTGATGCTGGGGTAACCCTGTGTCATGTGTCAGATACTGACTGTACTGATGCTGGGGTAACCTTGTGTCATGTGTCATATACTGACTGTACTGATGTTGGGGTAAGCTTGTGTCATGTGTCAGATACTGACAGTAATGATGCTGGTGTAAGTGTGTCATGTGTCAGATACTGACTGTAATGATGCTGGGATAACCTTGTGTCATGTGTCAGATACTGAATGTAATGATGCTTGGGTAGCCTTGTGCCATGTGTCAGATACTGACTGTACTGATGCTGGTGTAAGTGTGTCGTGTTTCAGATACTGACTGTAATGATGCTGGGGTGACCTTGTGCCATGTGTCATATACTGACTGTACTGATACTGTATGATGCTTGTGTCATGTGTCAGATACTGACTGTACTGATGCTGGTGTAACCTTGTGTCATGTGGCAGACACTGAGTGTACTGATGCTGGGGTAACCTTGTGTCATGTGTCAGATACTGACTGTAATGCTGCTGGGGTGACCTTGTATCATGTGTCAGATACTGACAGTACTGATACTGGGTGACCGTGTGTCATGTGTCAGATACTCACTGTACTGATACTGGGTGACCTTGTGTCATGTGTCAGATACTGACTACTGATGCTGGAGTGACCTTGTGCCATGTGTCATATACTGACTGTACTGATACTGTATGATGCTTGTGTCATGTGTCAGATACTGACTGTACTGATGCTGGTGTAACCTTGTGTCATGTGGCAGATACTGACTACTGATGCTGTCGTAACCTTGTGTCATGTGTCAGATACTGACTGTAATGATGCTGGGGTGACCTTGTGTCATGTTTCAGATACTGACTGTACTGATACTGGGTGACCTTGTGTCATGTGTCAGATACTGACTGTAATGATGCTGGGGTAAACTTGTGTCATGTGTCAGATACTGACTGTAATAATGCTGGGGTAACTTTGTGTCATGTGTCAGATACTGACTGTAATGATGCTGGGGTAACCTTGTGCAGTGTGTCAGATACTGACTGTACTGATGCTGGGGTAACCTTGTGTCATGTGTCAGATACTGACTGTAATGATGCTGGGATAACCTTGTGGCATGTGTCAGATACTGACTGTAATGTTGCTGGGGTAGCCTTGTGTCATGTGTCAGATACTGACTGTACTGATGCTGGGGGTAACCTTGTGTCATATGTCAGATACTGACTGTACTGATGCTGGGGGTAATCTTGTGTCATGTGTCAGATACTGACAGTACTGATGCTGGGGTAACCATGTGTCATGTGTCGGATACTGTCTACTGATGCTGGGGTAACCCTATGTCATGTGTCAGATACTGACTGTAATGATGCTGGGATAAACTTGTGTCATGTGTCAGATACTGACTGTAATGATGCTGGGATAAACTTGTGTCATGTGCCAGATACTGACTGTAATGATGCTCGGGTAGCCTTGTGTCATGTGTCAGATACTGACTGTAATGATGCTGGGGTAACCTTGTGTCATGTGTCAGATACTGACTGTACTGATGCTGGGGTAACCTTGTGTCATGTGTCAGATACCGACTGTACTGATGCTGGGGTAACCATGTGTCAAGTGTCACATACTGACTGTACTGATGCTGTGGTAACCCTATGTCATGTGTCAGATACTGACTGTACTAATGCTAGGATAACCTTGTGTCATGTGTCAGATACTGACTAATGATGCTTGGATAAACTTGTGTCATGTGTCAGTTACTGACTGTAATGATGCTCGGCTAGCCTTGTGTCATGTGTCAGATACTGACTGTACTGATGCTGGGGTAACCCTGTGTCATGTGTCAGATACTGACTGTACTGATGCTGGGGTAACCTTGTGTCATGTGTCAGATACTGACTGTACTGATGTTGGGGTAACCTTGTGTCATGTGTCAGATACTGACTGTAATGATGCTGGTGTAAGTGTGTCATGTGTCAGATACTGACTGTAATGATGCTGGGATAACCTTGTGTCATGTGTCAGATACTGAATGTAATGATGCTGGGGTAGCCTTGTGCCATGTGTCAGATACTGACTATACTGATGCTGGTGTAAGTGTGTCATGTGTCAGATACTGACTGTACTGATGCTGGGGTGACCTTGTGCCATGTGTCATATACTGACTGTACTGATACTGTATGATGCTTGTGTCATGTGTCAGATACTGACTGTACTGATGCTGGTGTAACCTTGTGTCATGTGGCAGACACTGACTGTACTGATGCTGGGGTAACCTTTTGTCATGTGTCAGATACTGACTGTAATGATGCTGGGGTGATATTGTGTCATGTGTCAGATACTGACAGTACTGATACATGGTGACCCTGTGTCATGTGTCAGATACTGACTGTACTGATACTGGGTGACCTTGTGTCATGTGTCAGATACTGACTACTGATGCTGGGGTGACCTTGTGCCATGTGTCATATACTGACTGTACTGATACTGTATGATGCTTGTGTCATGTGTCAGATACTGACTGTACTGATGCTGGTGTAACCTTGTGTCATGTGGCAGATACTGACTACTGATGCTGCCGTAACCTTGTGTCATGTGTCAGATACTGACTGTAATGATGCTGGGGTGACCTTGTGTCATATGTCAGATACTGACTGTACTGATACTGGGTGACCTTGTGTCATGCGTCAGATACTGACTGTAATGATGCTGGGGTAAACTTGTGTCATGTGTCAGATACTGACTGTAATAATGCTGGGGTAACTTTGTGTCATGTGTCAGATACTGACTGTAATGATGCTGGGGTAACCTTGTGCAGTGTGTCAGATACTGACTGTACTGATGCTGGGGTAACCTTGTGTCATGTGTCAGATACTGACTGTAATGATGCTGGGATAACCTTGTGGCATGTGTCAGATACTGACTGTAATGTTGCTGGGGTAGCCTTGTGTCATGTGTCAGATACTGACTGTACTGATGCTGGGGGTAACCTTGTGTCATATGTCAGATACTGACTGTACTGATGCTGGGGGTAATCTTGTGTCATGTGTCAGATACTGACAGTACTGATGCTGGGGTAACCATGTGTCATGTGTCAGATACTGACTGTACTGATGCTGGGGTAACCCTATGTCATGTGTCAGATACTGACTGTAATGATGCTGGGATAAACTTGTGTCATGTGTCAGATACTGACTGTAATGATGCTGGGATAAACTTGTGTCATGTGCCAGATACTGACTGTAATGATGCTCGGGTAGCCTTGTGTCATGTGTCAGATACTGACTGTAATGATGCTGGGGTAACCTTGTGTCATGTGTCAGATACTGACTGTACTGATGCTGGGGTAACCTTGTGTCATGTGTCAGATACCGACTGTACTGATGCTGGGGTAACCATGTGTCAAGTGTCACATACTGACTGTACTGATGCTGTGGTAACCCTATGTCATGTGTCAGATACTGACTGTACTAATGCTAGGATAACCTTGTGTCATGTGTCAGATACTGACTGTAATGATGCTCGGCTAGCCTTGTGTCATGTGTCAGATACTGACTGTACTGATGCTGGGGTAACCCTGTGTCATGTGTCAGATACTGACTGTACTGATGCTGGGGTAACCTTGTGTCATGTGTCAGATACTGAATGTACTGATGTTGGGGTAACCTTGTGTCATGTGTCAGATACTGACTGTAATGATGCTGGTGTAAGTGTGTCATGTGTCAGATACTGACTGTAATGATGCTGTGATAACCTTGTGTCATGTGTCAGATACTGAATGTAATGATGCTGGGGTAGCCTTGTGCCATGTGTCAGATACTGACTGTACTGATGCTGGTGTAAGTGTGTCATGTGTCAGATACTGACTGTACTGATGCTGGGGTGACCTTGTGCCATGTGTCATATACTGACTGTACTGATACTGTATATTGCTTGTGTCATGTGTCAGATACTGACTGTACTGATGCTGGTGTAACCTTGTGTCATGTGGCAGACACTGACTGTACTGATGCTGGGGTAACCTTTTGTCATGTGTCAGATACTGACTGTAATGATGCTGGGGTGATATTGTGTCATGTGTCAGATACTGACAGTACTGATACATGGTGACCGTGTGTCATGTGTCAGATACTGACTGTACTGATACTGGGTGACCTTGTGTCATGTGTCAGATACTGACTGTACTGATGCTGGGATGACCTTGTGCCATGTGTCATATACTGACTGTACTGATACTGTATGATGCTTGTGTCATGTTTTAGATACTGACTGTACTGATGCTGGTGTAACCTTGTGTCATGTGGCAGATACTGACTACTGATGCTGGGGTAACCTTGTGTCATGTGTCAGATACTGACCTTGTGTCATGTGTCAGATACTGACTGTTATGATGCTGGGGTGACCTTGTGTCATGTGGCAGATACTGACTGTACTGAAGCTGGGGTAACCTTGTGTCATGTGTCAGGTACTGATGCTGAGGTAACCTTGTGTCATGTGTCAGATACTGACTGTACTGATGCTGGGGTGACCTTGTGTCATGTGGCAGATACTGACTGTAATGATGCTGAGGTAACGTTGTGTCATGTGTCAGATACTGACTGTACTGATGCTGGGGTAACCTTGTGTCATGTGTCAGATACTGACTGTACTGATGCTGGTTTCAACCCTGTGTCATGTGTCAGATACTGACGGTACTGATGCTGGTGTAACCTTGTGTCATGTGGCAGATACTGACTGTACTGATGCTGGGGTAACCTTGTGCCATGTGTCAGATACTGACTGTACTGATGCTGGGGTAACCTTGTGTCGTGTGTCAGATACTGACTGTACAGATGCTGGTGTAACCTTGTGTCAAGTGGCAGTTACTGACTGTACTGATGCTTGGGTGACCTTGTGTCATGTGTCAGATACTGACTGATAATGCCGACTGTAATTATGCCAGTTATGTACTGTCATAATACAGTGTTTAATATTTCACATTAAATATTCATTTGCATCCTTGTAAATATGATTGATTTTTGTCACATTGTTTGATATCATGCTTCAAGCAATAGGGATATATGAAGAGTTTTCCCATTTATAAATGGAAAAGTGTATTTTAAATCTGTTTGAAATTTTTGATGATGAAATGCTGAAAGAAAAATGAGACACAATTATAATATTGTACTTCACATTTTATTGGGCAACATTAAATAATGATAGTTAGAAGTCTCTATCTTACATTTGATGGATGATTGATTTGAAAAAATGGGTGTACAATTTGGAGGTTTTCACTTCTTGGCAGGAGAGGTGCGATTTATTAAGCCAGTGTTTTTTTTTCTTCTATATTTTGGGAAGATAGACCATACCATCAGATTTGGGAATTACAACCTGATTTTTCATAAAATTGGGAAACAAAACAATAAAATATTCATTTCAGAATTGTATCTTTCATACTGTTTACAGTAAAACATGATCAACAGCGGCAGTTAAAAGCATTTAATACTGAACACTTGTCAAAACTTTTGATACGTTTCTGTGTGTTTTTCTTTTCCTTCTTTCAGTTGGGAATTTGTATCTCAAAACTGGGAAAAAAATATATGTTTTGGCATTGGGAATATTGCCCAAAATCGGCTATAAAAAAGCCTATAAAACCACTGTAAGCAATCTCTCTCTGTTAATGTATAAGCCTATTTGTCTTTTTTCCTCTTCCCTAAAGTCATCAGGTGAGTGATTCAAGGCAATGTAGCCTTTTGTTGATATTTTTCTCTGGAGGAGGTGAGGTGACTGTTTTTAGATGTGAAGACAGTTCTTCTTTGAGTCGTGGTATTATTACATAATTTAGCTACTAGTACATGGAGACATTGGATATCGCCATTGACGGCGATATTTGTATAGTAATCATGCTCTGCATCTTTACCAGGTTTCTAATCAATAATCACATACGTCTTACACTCTTGATTCGTTTATAATACCATCGTAACCATTATAATTTGTACAAGTTTTTATATACTCTGAGTCAACCACTGTTACGTTATTGATGATGATTCCAATGACTGGGGAATGTAATACCTGACTTAATTTTACGTTAATCAGACTGAACAATTTAAATCAGTTTGCATTGCAAGAGATTATCTGTTTAATTACTTGTAAGACTTGAGAACGGGACATTTACAAATCAGACATTTAAGGTAATATGTCATTGAATGGGTTTTCAATGAAGGTGAAAAATCAGCTCCATTTGTCAAATTGCAAGTGTATGGCAAGTAATTAATCATGCTTGATGGATATTAAAGTCAACTATTAAATGGGGGGAATTTATTATATTAGAAATTGGGACTCTATGCACTGTGGTAAAATTATTGATCTTTATTGTAGTTGGCAACCTTGATGGGAGATGAGATAGATGAGGCATAGGTAACATTGAAGAGAGAGGATGAGATAGATGAAACCATGAAACCATGATGGTTTTTGAGATAAGTGATGCTGAGGAAACCTTGAACGGAAATGAGATGGTGCATATGTAACATTGATGATTGGGTGGTTTGAAGGGAAGAGATGAGATTATAGGTGATGCTTAGGTAAACATGAGGGGAGATGAGATAGGTAATGCAAAGGCAACCTTGAAGGGAGATGAAATAAGTGATGCAAAGGCAACCTTGATCAGAGTTGAGATAGGTGATGCATAGGCAGCCTTGACGGGAGGTGAGGTTGGTGATGCATAGGTAACCTTGAAGGGAGATGAGATAGGTGAGGCAACCTTGATGGGAAATGAGGTGATACATAGGCAACTTTGAAGAAAGATGCAACCTTGAGATATGTGATGCATAGGCAATCTTGAAGGGAGATGCAACCTTGATGGGAGATGAGATAGTTGATACATAGGCAGCTTTGAGGGAAGATTCAACCTTGAAGGGATATGAGATAGGTGATGCATTGGCTACCTTGAAGGGAGATATAGGTAATGCATAGGTAACCTTGATGGGACGTGAGGTTGGTGATGCACAGGCAACCTTAATGGGAGCTGAAATAGTTGATGCATAGGTAACCTTGATGGGAGATGAGATAGTTGATGTATAGGTAACCTTGACGGGAGGTGAGGTTGGTGATGCATAGGTAACCTTGAAGGGAGATGAGATAGGTGAGGCAACCTTGATGGGAAATGAGGTGATACATAGGCAACTTTGAAGAAAGATGCAACCTTGAGATATGTGATGCATAGGCAATCTTGAAGGGAGATGCAACCTTGATGGGAGATGAGATAGTTGATACATAGGCAGCTTTGAGGGAAGATTCAACCTTGAAGGGATATGAGATAGGTGATGCATTGGCTACCTTGAAGGGAGATATAGGTAATGCATAGGTAACCTTGATGGGACGTGAGGTTGGTGATGCACAGGCAACCTTAATGGGAGGTGGGATAGGTGATGCATAGTCAACCTTGATGGGAGATGAGATAGTTGATGCATAGGTAACCTTGATGGGAGATGAGATAGTTGATGCATAGGTAACCTTGAAGGGAGGTGAGATAGTTGATGCATAGGTAACCTTGATGGGAGGTGAGATAGTTGATGCATAGGTAACCTTGATGCGAGGTGAGATAGTTGATGCATAGGTAACCTTGATGGGAGATGAGATAGTTGATGCATAGGTAACCTTGATGGGAGGTGAGATAGTTGATGCATAGGTAACCTTGAAGGGAGGTGAGATAGTTGATGCATAGGTAACCTTGAAGGGAGGTGAGATAGTTGATGCATAGGTAACCTTGATGGGAGGTGAGATAGTTGATGCATAGGTAACCTTGATGGGAGATGAGATAGTTGATGCATAGGTAACCTTGATGGGAGATGAGATAGTTGATGCATAGGTAACCTTGATGGGAGATGAGATAGTTGATGCATAGGTAACCTTGATGGGAGATGAGATAGTTGATGCATAGGTAACCTTGATGGGAGATGAGATAGTTGATGCATAGGTAACCTTGATGGGAGATGAGATAGTTGATGCATAGGTAACCTTGATGGGAGATGAGATAGTTGATGCATAGGTAACCTTGATGGGAGGTGAGATAGTTGATGCATAGGTAACCTTGAAGGGAGATGAGATAGTTGATGCATAGGTAACCTTGATGGGAGATGAGATAGTTGATGCATAGGTAACCTTGAAGGGAGGTGAGATAGTTGATGCATAGGTAACCTTGATGGGAGATGAGATAGTTGATGCATAGGTAACCTTGATGGGAGGTGAGATAGGTGATGTATAGGTAACCTTGATGGGAGATGAGATAGGTGATGTATAGGCAACCTTGATGGGAGATGAGATAGGTGATGTATAGGTAACCTTGATGGGAGATGAGATAGTTGATGCATAGGTAACCTTGAAGGGAGGTGAGATAGTTGATGCATAGGTAACCTTGATGGGAGATGAGATAGTTGATGCATAGGTAACCTTGATGGGAGATGAGATAGGTGATGTATAGGTAACCTTGATGGGAGATGAGATAGTTGATGCATAGGTAACCTTGAAGGGAGGTGAGATAGTTGATGCATAGGTAACCTTGATGGGAGGTGAGATAGTTGATGCATAGGTAACCTTGATGGGAGATGAGATAGTTGATGCATAGGTAACCTTGATGGGAGATGAGAAAGTTGATGCATAGGTAACCTTGATGGGAGGTGAGATAGTTGATGCATAGGTAACCTTGAAGGGAGATGAGATAGTTGATGCATAGGTAACCTTGATGGGAGGTGAGATAGTTGATGCATAGGTAACCTTGATGGGAGGTGAGATAGGTGATGTATAGGCAACCTTGAAGGGAGATGAGATAGTTGATGCATAGGTAGCCTTGATAGGAGGTAAGATAGGTGATGCATACAGTGTCTATTCTAGACATACGCATATCGCTAAGTTTTGCAACTTATTTGTAAAGTATGCACTTCCATATACGTTTAATTACAGACAGTATCTATGAAATACACTAAATACGTCAAAAATCGCATTGATAAACGAGCGCTTCGAGTAAAAAAAAAAAGCATTTTCGTTACGAAAAAACCTTCGGCTAGATTATCTAAGGCCATAATAAATGAATTGCTAGTTTATCATCCAAATTTATTTCCAAAATCGAGGCGGAGGATGAAATAATATTTTGTATTTTATATACGACAAATGAACAAATGGAATATTGCCTGGGCACAAAACACAAATAGTAACACATACTACCGAGTACTTCCAAGATTGAAAACTCATTTTTAATAGTGTTTCATACTTTCGAGCACATATTAAATAAAGAATTTAAACATTTTCAGATGTTTAAGAAATATTTCTTGTAAAAATAATAAAAAATAATTGAACTTTAACAGACAGAGACACAGTAAACCATGACTTCTTAGATCTGGGTCTAATCTAAAGAAATATAAAAAGATCGGACAGGAAAAGTAGCATTCAAGGAGGACAGTCAACCACAAAACACAGAAACAAACACGCAAACAGACAAACAAGAAGGCAAAAGCAATAATGAATGCAAACGACATCACAAACACAAAAGGGTTGACAATAGGGCTACCGCCTTGGAAAGGTCAGTGGCAAAGTAGGCCACTGGGGGTTTAAACCGGTTCTAGGGTGCACCAAACCTCACACTTACCCTACTGTCATCCCATTAAGCCTTCTTTGACCTTACCAGCCCTTTTTACGATTTTGTCATCTGGCTGTAAATCAATTATTTTTTGAAAACAGGGTTACAGTAAAGTTTTATTAAGTTTCAACATGGTCTTGTCTTCATCACTGAAGACGTTCTGTGCAGTGACACATAGAAAATTGTTATAAACATCTAGTAACGATGTAATATCCACCGCAATATTACATCAAAACCAGTATTTGATAATTGCAACACCCTTTACTGCTCTAATGATAACAAACACCACTTTTTTAATTTTCTAATTTGACGTTGTTTTGAGAAGAATATGTAGTACCACAACACCGGTTATTATGTTTCCGGGTTTCAGTGGAAACGTTGATAATGCGGCACTCGAAAAAGCGGTAAAACGCGGAAAGCTGTTTGGAAAATCGATGTCGAGCAAATAAATTGCCGGGGCGGCGTAAAAAAAACGGGGGCGGGCAGGGACGATAATCTAGCAATTAATTTATTATGGCCTAAGCAAACACAGAATGTCACGTGGGTATGTGAGTCATTATTTTGACACATTAAATTTGCAAATTAAAAAGTTTTCTGTATTTGATTGGTCAAAGGTCCAAATGACATTCAGAGATCATTTGGAAAATTTTCAGCTTGTGGCTTAGAAGGTCATGGATATGATTGTCGCAATTTCATTTGACGATCGATAGATCGATACACGTCTGAAAGTCGTGTCTGGATATTGTGATACTTTGTTGTTTTAAAAGAGTGTGAAATGGGCCTATGGGTTAATTAGTTGTTTATTGAAATAATGACACTGATTAAGCTCCCTGGGGTGAGAATGCTGATTGTACTGAAAGTTGTTTGACCTTATTAACAATCGCTCGCGACAAAAAACAGCGGGCAGTTTTGTTCAGTTATCAAATTCTAATTAGCCTATAGTTTGCTACTTGATTTATCTACGTCGAACGCATATTTGTCACAAATTGAACTGTTTTTAGCTCTACTGGCCAAGGGCTAATTTTGACCAAACTTCACATGGATGATCCTTAGATGAATGCTTTTTAGATTTGTTAAAATTTGGTCAGCGCTACATCCAAGATGGCTGCCATTACCAGATATGGTCGAAACCTTAACAAATCTTCTTCTCCAGAACCGCTGGACAGATTTCAACAGTTTTTCTTTTAAAATGATCGCCAAGGCCTAGACTATCAAGATTGTTCAAATAAAGTCCCCGGGGTCAAAAATGGCCGTGCCCCGGGGGTCCAAAGTTTGTATATTGAGGTTTTGCATGATTTTCATATAGACATATAGGAAAAACTTTAAAAAATCTTCTTCTCTGAAACCACAAGGCACAGATCTCTCATGTATTACATGTAGCATCAGCTTATGGTCCTCTACTAAGTTTGTTCAAATGGTGACCCTTTTTTTATTTATTTTTTTTTTAATTTTTTTTTTTTAATTTTTTTTTTTTTTTTTTTTTTCATTATTTTTTTTTTTTTTTTTTGATTGTTAATTTTTTTTATTTTTTTTTATTTTTATTAACTTGGAACCAGCCAGATCGGACCAGTAATGGCGGAGTTATGGCTATATATTGCCTCTTTAAGACGATAGTCACTTGCTTGATTGATGTCATAAGTGCCATATTGGCCAGTAGATCGTCCACAGGCCCTCTTGGGCCTCTTGTTTCTATTGATGGGAGGTGAGATTGGTGATGTATAGGCAACCTTGAATTGAGATGTGATAGGTGATGCATAGGTTACCTTGATGGGAGGTGAGGTTCGTGATGCATAGGCAATCTTGAAGGGAAATGAGATAGGTGTTTGTACACGCGTCAAGCGCGCATTAGGTAAAAAAAAAAAGTATGATCTCTTTCAAAATGGCATCAATCACGCAATCGCGCGTCCTAGAATAGACACTGTGCATAGGCATCTTGATGGGAGATGATAGAGGTGATGCATAGGCAACCTTGATGGAGATGAGACAGGGGATGCATAGGTAACCTTGATGGGAGGTGAGATAGGGGAAGCATAGGTAACCTTGATGGGAGGTGAGATAGGGGAAGCATAGGTAACCTTGATGGGTGGTGAGATGGGTGATGCATAGGTAACCTTGATGGGTGGTGAGATGGGTGATGCATATGCAACCTTGAATGGAGGTGAGGTTGGTGATGGAAAGGCAACCTTGAAGAGACATGCAATAGGTGATGCATAGGTAACCTTGATGGAGATGAGACAGGGGATGCATAGGTAACCTTGATGGGAGGTGAGATAGGGGATGCATAGGTAACCTTGATGGGAGGTGAGATAGGGGATGCATAGGCAACCTTGATGGGAGGTGAGATGGGTGATGCATAGGCAACCTTGAATGGAGGTGAGGTTGATGATGCAAAGGCAACCTTGAAGGGAGATGTGATAGGTGATGAATAGGTAACCTTGATGGGAAGTGAAGTTGGTGATGCATAAGCAAGCTTGATGGGAGATGAGATAGGTGATGCATAGGCAACCTTGATGGGAGGTGAGATAGGTGATGCATAGGCAACCTTGATGGGAGGTGAAATAGGGGATGCATAGGTAACCTTGATGGGAGGTGAAATAGGGGATGCATAGGTAACCTTGATGGGAGGTGAGATAGGTGATGCATAGGCAACCTTGATGGGAGATGAGATAGTAGATGCACAGGCAACCTTGATGGGAGGTGAGATAGATGATGCACAGGCAACCTTGATGGGAGGTGAGATAGTAGATGCATAGGTAACTTTGAATGGAGATGAGATAGTTGATGCATAGGTAACTTTGAATGGAGATGAGATAGGTGATGCATGTATTATGGGATGAGGTTGTCCGTACGTCTGTCTATCCGTGCACATGTTCACTACCTTAGGTTGTAAGTGTATCTTAACACAGGAATTCAGTACACTTTATTCGGTAACCTCTTGAGCCTATTGTTCTTTCAGTGGTCATTTCTTTGATCTTAAAAATGAAATTTCATAGTTCATTGCCCTAGGTGAGAGGAAAAACCCTACTGTTTTTGGGGTCAGTAGGTCAAAGGTGGAGGTCACAATGACCTTTTATGGGAATAGGAATTCCGGATGATCACTTTGGAACCATAGCACCCACACTCATCAAACTTCATCAACATTCAATTCAATTCAAGAAACTTCCAGTGCTCCAGATAAGCTGCGTGTCTGCGTTTTTTACGCAAAGAAATTTGACAAATATGCACAAGTTTTTTAATATGTGCGTTTAAAAACGCAGACATTTTTCCTTTCACGCACGTTTCTAAATTTCCTTGCGTTTTTGCATTTTCCTGCCAGTACCGATTCCCAATTCGTACATCATTTGTATATATTTATAAACAGCTGTTATGGATTTCCGCCCGACTGTATCATCATTTAATTGCCGATAAAATACGGCTGAAAATGCGCACTTGCGGTTAAAAATATCGGGCTAAACCCGTCTACTTTCGGCCTCGCAGTACATTAGGCGCTTAGAAAATAAAGGCTATTGACTTTCTGAATAGGAGCAAGCGTTTATTGATGCCGAGAAAAATGTCGTCGGGCAAAGAAAAAACAATTCTAAACTTTTTTAAACCTGTTAGCGAGAAGAAAAATAACAATTCAGAGCATATACTGATATAGTGAAAGGCATTTTAGACGAATTAATTAAGGAATGTGTAAAGTCGGGAAAGAGGTTGCACGATGGTCAAAATGTGTAAAAAAAAACGATAGAAGCATGGAAATCGTCGTTCCCGTGGCTGAAGATATCTTCAGAAAACGATTCTGTAACGCGACTAACTGTATCTTTTGCAAAATATTTTCACTCATGCAATTTCCAAAATATCATTTTCACTCACATAATTTTATTTTGATGAGTGAATACCCACTTCACTTCAAAATTATTTGGAGCACTGAACTTCAGATACATTGCCCTAATTGAGAGGAGGAATTTGATGGTCTACCATGGTAGTTCATGGTTGGCAATCAAAAACCATGGTGACCATGGTAAACCATGGTCTCCATTTCGCCTGGGCGATAATGCCCCGTTAGGTGGCGCTCTTGTTCTACAGGTCATATCTTGATATTTGCAAATCATTATTATAAATTCTTTGAATAGTTGAACTTGAAAGCTAATGTTTTGCATACTACTAACTGTATATTATCTTGCACCAATAATGTATTTAAACTATGCTGTAAGAAGAAAAATTGGAAACTCAGAATGTTAGTACCTTCTATTTATTTAGTTATATATATACTAGCAGATATTAAGTATTTATCCAGTATCATACTGGATGACATGCACATATCAGGGGCGTACCTGGGCATATGCACTGACGCACGTGCGTACAGCTATTAAAGTAGCAAACAAATAAAAAAGGCTAAAAATGCGAAAAATGAAATAAAAACTGAAGGTATAGTGGGGTTAGGCACATTTGTGAATCCAAAACTCGATGGTGCGTATACCTAAATTAGCCCCAGGAACACCCCTGCATTTGTATGTAAAGATTGTCTTGTGTTCCTTTACTATCAGCCAGGGAATATTCCATTAAAAGTAGATCCAATTGTATGTATAATGTTTTTATAGCAGCAAATAATCCAATTATTGTCATCAAAATGACATAAACCTCTTTTAAAATCATTAGAACAGAATTAAATCAATGCATGTTGTTGTTCCTGACTTGCGGCCATAACGTATTTCATTTGTACATGTATTTTTAGCTCTACTGGCCAGAGGTCAGACAATGGTGGATTTTCCATCTTTCATTCTTTTATGATTTGATAAGGTCGGGGGAAAAAATACCTTTGTTTATGTGTTTCTGGTTACCCGACCGTCCCTATTTTTTGGCGCCGACCCTACAGTTTTTTATCATAAAAATAAAATAAAAATAAAAAAACAACAACATGTTTTAAGTTTTCCTGAAAAAATGTCCCAGAGTGATGTAGTTATAGACAATGAAGTGGCCAAATTATCACGTAGCACCTTAACTTTTTCTTCGAACATTCAGAGATTTTGATCAGAATATTTGTCATGCAAAGATTCATATTAAAATAAATGGCAATATGGGATTATAATAGTTTTTCTAAATAAGAAATTGTATAAAAATACCATTAATTTCCGCACTGCCACGTGAAACAAATATACATTTCACAGTATCCTATATATTTGTTATTTATAGGTATGTGGTTTTATATAAAAAAAACATCCAGAAGACTGAGAAGTGCTATAAATACTAAGCGTAATGTCAAAAATCAAACAAATATTTGCAATATAAAGATGATGTGTGTGCGTCAGCATGATAGGACACTTAGGCTGTGTCATTCTTGAATTAAAACTTAATTAAGCCCCTAGCAAAGATGCTATATATATTAAAATAGAATCCGATTAGTTTTGACATCCATGAAAAAAAAAAAGAAAAAAAGAAAAGAAATAAAAAATACCTACCAACCTACCCTAATTTTTTCAACCGCGTAACAGAAACACAGGTATTTTTCTTTCTGGCCTTAGTAAAAAACGTTCTTTGAAGCCAGTCTCCGTGGCCGAATGGTTAACGACGTTACGTTGTAAACCTTCGCCTCTCACCGCTGCGGGTTCGAATCCCACTGGGAGCTCGACTTGTAAGTGAGGAAGTGTCGATTCTTACGGATGGCGGGAGGTGTACAGTACTGGTTCTACCCAGGAAAAGTGGGTGGTCTGCTTCCACCACAAAAAACAATCGACCGTCATATATAACCTTACATGTGTTGAAAACAACGTAAAATACCATACAAACAAACAAACTCTTTGAAGCCACTGAGCAAACTTAATTTAAAGAAACAAACCAACCAAATAACGGCAAAATTACACCACAAAACTGTTTAGTGTTTATCCTAACTCTATCCAGGTGTTCATTCATATAATAATTCTAATGTGCCAATTAAAACTATAGGCTTATTTTATTCATGGGTTATTAAAATACCCTTGACTGAACATGCGTAAAATGATTGGAGTTGGTATTAAACTTTTAATTTGATGCTCCTATTCTGGTTAAAGCTTATATTGTGTCTACAGAGTTTGAATTCCCAAACTATGTAAGTTTTATATATACCTCGTCTTCAGAAAGTTTAGAAACTATGTGCATATGTTGTAAAATTTGGCTGTTGTTGACGGGATAGCTACTTTAAAGTGGCCTGGCACAAGTTTCGTTTAACATCTCTGTAGAAAAAATAGGTCAATACAGACTGTAACAAGGATTCCTGAAAAAAACTTTTAAATATTTCTGAAAAACCTAAAAAAATAATTGAGAAGTAATCTAGATCAATAATTGTGTGGAATGAGAAAACTACATCCTTCATGTAAACTGTAAAATTATAATTAATACTCCGGTGTGTCCTTAGGCAAGACACTTCCCTTAGCCTCGTCTATCTGATTGGGACATTAACCGGGTCTATATCGGAGTCTATCCTTCAAGCACGATATAGAACTATAGGCATCTGTCTAATAGTAAGTCTCAGTTAAGGGCAGGTTTCCTGGATTGTTATATATCCCTCTCACTGAGGCGGCTCGAAGTGACCTAAAAAATGTGTTGATGAGCTATTAAACTACAATTAAATTCAAACCAATATCCCTTTTATCTCTTTTCAGATCTGTGATAGTTCTGGATGGGGCAGGATGAGCAGAGACAAGGGTCTGGCTGACAATAACATGATTCTGCGAGAGTACCCACCCAGTCAGGAGGAAATCAACGAGACGCTGTTCCAGGTGTTCGAAATCAACATTGACGACTTCCCCGTCAAGGAAGAACACAAGTATGAGTATTGACGATATCGCTAAGATACCGTGTAATCCCTAATAAACGCCCCCGGGGGCATAACATTTTTGAAAAGGGGGCGTTTATTGTCTCAAAAATACATACTTTAGCTTTTAAATCAGACATTATTTAATGATTTTCTTTACCAAGAAAACCAGAATCTGCATATCAATCAATCAATTAATGCATCGGATTTCAAGTATCTAGTGATTTTGTGTGTTCCATTGTGAATGAAATAGATAAAAAATTGCATCTTTTGGCAAGTTTTAAAATATTTATTTCTGAAAAAATGGTGGGGAGCATTTATTAGGGGAGGTGCATTTATTAGGGATTATACGGTATGCTACGCGCCTGGCAATAGACCCCACTTATAAATACGTAATATCATTGAAGTGTTGTTCACATTATTTGAAAATTGCAACTTTAACTGCGGTAAATAAATAAGACAAAATAACACAGTTCGCTTTCACTTCCTTTAAAAATACATTTGATTTACTAATTAATTAGCTAATAAAGCATGCATGGCTGACATTTTAAAACACTTTGTAAGAGATTGTGCCATATTCAATCAATTAACATGAACTCTGTACTGAGAAGAAATATTATGCCAATACTAGTTACTTCCCTTGTGAAGGAATAATTCAGTGTTTATTCTGTGTTAAGACAATACTTTTACTTCCCTTATCAGTATATATATATAATTATATATATATATATAAGGGTGAGAAAATACATACATCTACAAAATACCTTTCAAAAAGCACTGGATCCCCGAGGCCCGAGGAGATACGAAAATGTTGGAATAAATTAATAGATGGGGAAAAAAACATTTATACAGTGCTACAGTTTATAAAAACCCAAGCTGTAAGCCTGTAAAACTGTAAGCCGAAAGGTTTTTATAAACTGTAGCACTGTATAAATGTTTTTTCCCCATCTATATATATATATATAGAGAGAGAAATATTTGTGAACTACCAAGGACAGACAACCTTCGGACGAACTACGGCAGGGCGCCTAGCTATGACGAGATGCACAGAAATCAATGCATTCACTCCCTATAAAGGATAGTTGCAAAACACGTTGATGAACTGTATCTCTACATCATAACACACTCTATATATATATATATATATATATATATCCATTTTGTTTAGCATCAGTGTTGCAGTAACAGTTACCTCTTATTATCTGTGTCCGTCTGCGGGTTCTGTGTGATATTTTCCGATCTCAGTCAATCTTGGTAGCCATTATATTTGATGAATCTCAGTCAAACTTGGTATCCTCTATAGTTAGTTGATTGATCTCAGTCAAACTGGGTATCCTTTATAGTTAGTGGATCTCAATCAAACATTGTTTGGGGCACTAATGTTTCAGCCAAAGGTCTTTCTGCAGTAGCTTGAGCAATTTAAATAATACATACATGAATTATATATTATAAAAACTGGTATTTTTAGTGGTAAATAAAAATACCTTACTTTTGAAAATCGGTTGAGAAATAAAATTAATATTTTACAGCCCAAATGATTTTTTGATGGAAATTCCTTGTTGGTGTGACAGCAGAAAATTAAGAAATTTCAAATAACTTCAGTTAGCCTTCATATTTTGCTATAAAACTTTCAGGGTGTCTTAATTGACGAATATCCAACGATTTAAAACCATTTTTAGATAAAAACTCTAAAAAAAAAAAAAAAAAAATCCGAATCTTTCATGCAGCAGAATTTTGCATTGAAAATGACCCATCAAAACAGCTTTCGCGCATGAAATGTGTATTTCTCAACCGATTTTGAAAAGGAAAGTATTTTTATTTACCGCTAAAAATGTCTGTTTCACTGATATACAACTTATTTAGCTACTAGATGACCTTTGTCTAAAAAGTCCAAAAAAACTTTGGCTGAAACAAGCACTATACTTGATGGATCTCAGTCAAACTGGGTATCCTTTATAGTTGATGGATCTCAATCAGATTTGGTATTTGTTATAGTTGATGGATCTCAATCAAACTTGGTATCCTTTATTACATTGTTGATTTGCTTAATTTATTACAGAATTATGGCCGTTTGTTTCACTTAGAATTTTCCTCTCTGATATTATATAATGAACTGATGTGGGTTTTACTTCAAAACTGTTCATGGATTATAATTACACTTGGCACACAGTTCACACGCGATGATATGATGTGTCTTTGCATCAGAAGTTTTAGATTCTGCAATTTTCTTTCTTAACCCACTAAACACGACTATAATAGCCATTTCCCCAAAACACCCCTTTGTCACATAAATGGAATGGTCTTAATTCAAAGAAAGAACAGTCCATTATATATATGTAGCAGGTTAAGGGTTAAAGACTTTTCTTTTACTTAAAATTGATATAAAAATGTGGGGATATTCATCACCCTCAGTGATAGTTCTAGTTTTGTTCAG